>VZRZ01005362.1:382325-410007 GCA_013398175.1 Climacteris rufus
CGTTATTTAGGCAAACGGGACTGATGCGAAAGACTCCGAGTTACTCGCGCTTTCTACCCGCGGCAGTCTGGCTTGTATTTCTCCAGATAATCCTCCTCAGGCCCTGTGTTTCAGGTATTTCTGACTGTCTACCTCCACAGTCTCCAAGCTGTGGACTGTGGCCTTCAAGTACTTTTCCTTGGGTCCTAAAAACCATAAATTATCAGAGCCACAGCTGCACACGTGGCATAGGCAGGAGAGTTAATTTTTTAGACTTTACATGCTGATAAACATAAATCAAAGGACACAAAAAATGCATGTTAAACTACAATTAAATAATTGGTTTGATGTATGGTTTCTGCTTAATTTTACAGTTATGTAGCCCTCAACTCCATGGCCCAGATGTTGAGTAACACCTCCCATCCCCTTGCTGTCATACTACAGCTGCAAAAAGACTCAAGTTGCTACCATCCCATTACTGATCCTAAAGCTGAGCTGTTCCTGGGATCTGCCACTCCTTCCATACACACGTAGAACTTTGTTCAACTACAGCAGCAGCAGTGGCAGCTGAACAGGGTGATTTTGTGCTGATAAACTCTCAGTTCCCCCATGTGAACAGCAGAGCAGGGACTGCTGCCAACACATGGGTGGGAAAGGAAGGTGCAGGTCAATGAATGTTCCAGCTCTGGAGGACGAGTGTGACTATTCCCAGGGGCAGATCTGGGGCACTTGCTGTCCTTCTCTCCCACTGCAGACACACCACTGCAGAGTCCTTCCCAGGGTTTCTGGTCTCAGGTGACTGGCTTTACTGACTATTTCTAACAAAGAAAACCCTGCTTATTAAGCTTGAGCCAGACCAGGAGTATATTCTCTGCAGTACAAAAGGAAGTCAAAGGAAAATTTCTCAGATGAACAACCTGGTGTTCTTAAGTCCTCAGGGCTCAGCTTCTGGGTCTGCTTCGCCAGTCCTGGAGTCCAAGATAAGTCTTTCTTTTACTTTGAGAATTAATAGGGCTAAAGTAAGTAATTATTGAAAATTCTCTCCCTCAGGAGATCAAAGCTTTCCAGTCATTTGCAATTGGCTTGAGGAGGGACATCAGTATTAAGTGCGAGCTCATCTCCATAGTGCTAAAGTCTTCCTCTAGCCAAGACACTCAGAATGGAAAAAGAAAAACACTAAAAGGAATGAAAATTTAAAACCTAAGCCCATTTTTGGAGACTATTGACTCACAAAGATTCAAAATGAGGACAGTTAAAAAGTGATAAAGTTCAGCACAAGGGATGAACAAGTCAACTGCAACTGAGAAGATGATGCTGGTGAGCTGGAAGACGAAAGAGAGAAACCTATTTTCTTAAAGAAGCTGAATATTTTCTGTGAACTCATATGGAAGCTTTTATTATTGTAGTTATATTGTATATTTCATTATAGTGAGAAGTAATGTCAGCCCAGTACAGAACTTGTACAAGTACTGCTTTGTTTCACAAGTTTAAACGTCATTGGACCTTGGCATAAGAAAGCTCAGACACTGTCAACAATGATAACTTCAAGAAACATCTAATTCTGCAATAACATCTCATGGCTGGATTTTGGCCATAATTGTTTATTTTCCATAAAGTGATAGAGATATGGAGCACCACATTATTCTCAGAATTTCACTGGGATTCTGACAGAAGACCTTGGGAATAGAACTATCAGAAAGAAACAAACAACTAGACTGAGCAGGAGGGTGACCTCTGGTTTGAATGGAAATTATGGAGAACAGACTGGGAAGGTGTTCACTGGGGACACTGCACAATGTTCTAGAAAGAAAAATAAGATACGAATGTGATATCATGGAGAACAAAGAAATAGGAAGGCTCACGTCTTCAAAAAAAGTCAAAGAAGTGAAAAAAAGACCTATAGTTGTCAGTCTGTGAAAAAGAGGAGCACTGCTACATGTCCAACCCCAGGTGAAGTCAGGATGGTTGAAGTATTATTTGAGATCATCTGAGCTTCATGATACATTGTTGAAACAATACCATATATCTATATCTAATCTATATCTATATCTAATCTATCTCTATCTATATCTATAGCTATATGTAATCTATATCTATATCATCTATATCTATATCTAATCTATATCTATATCTATTTCTATATAAACAAAACAAAACAACTTGGCACCTCAGAATATCAAATCTTAAAATGGTAGAATGGCTTGGGTTGAAAGAGACCTTCAACAACATCTAATTCCAAACCCCCTTCCACAGACAAAGACACCTCCCACTAGACCAGGTTGCTCCAAACCCTGTCCAACACGGCCTTGAACACTTCCAGGAGTGGACCATCCACAGCTTCTGTGAGTAACTTGTGCCAGGGCCTCACCACCCTCATGACTGTAAATTCTTAGTTGTAAATGGTTATAGTGGGAAACTGTGCAACATTCTTTACGAGAGTCTTCCAAGGTCAGAGCAGCACAGTTACCTGAGCTCACTGAGGAGAGGAAGGATTATTATGTTTTCAAAGCTGAGATATGGTGCTTATAATAATTGTCTAATTTTAATATAGTCTTCCTGAGGTGCCCACACTGCAGCCCCACTGAGCACAGGTGTCTGAGATGTCTGGGGTTACCCTCGCTGTGCTGAAGTTGATGTCCCAAAGCAGAGGTCTCCTGTATATTCCATCTGCCAAATATGTCTGGTTATCTTTGGGCATCTCAGTGCATCTCAAAGGGCATGAGGCACCTTTGTGTCTAAGAATTGAGCCCTGACGGGCCACTTCATTCCTGATTTCTGTAACAGGTCTAGGACTTGACAGACTTCCTTATCTGGAAGGAGATGTTTAGTGAGTTTGATGGACTCTGTGAGCAGGGTTCAGCCTGAAGTTCAGACTATGCAATACAGGGCCTCCATGGGAAAGTCTGAATGGAAACCAAGTGTCTAAGTCAGCAGAGAGATGATCAATGATCCAGCAGAGCCTGGAGGGTAATTCAGCTGATCAGCCACCAGGTGCCTACTTTTGGGAGATCAGAGTCACTCTCTGCATGCCAGATATTGATTGATTGATTGATGGCAGTCAGTATTGATAGGTACGCGTTCACCATAACAGGAGCTGAGACAGCTGCATGCATTAAACTCCCATCCCAAATTAGTTGTCTTAATCAGTTATGGTGATTGCACCTTAGTGGGTGTGGTCTGTATGTGTCACCTGAGACAGTCTCAAGTACCCGAGAATTCCTCATGGGTGGGGCGGGCAGATAAGACATGGGACAAAAGGGAAAGTAGATGTGGAGTGTCCAGAGGCATCCTGGACCACAAGGAATATCTGTGTAAGGGCAGCTTGACCTCGTCTGTGGAAGAAGCTTGATCTCCTCTGGGTGTTCTGTACATGGTATAAAAGGTGCTTGACAACACCAGCGTGCCTCAGTCATCTAAGCTTAGGCACAGGACACGACTGAGGGAACCATTCAGTCTCAGATATCTGCACAGGGCTGGCAGGTAGGAGACAGGACTCAGAAGATACCAACACTCTTCTGAAGCAGCATCTGGAGACAGGTGAGTGGCCCCACAGTACCCAAACTGAGGAGTGGTGGAGATATATTTATATACTGCATCTTTGGTTTTGGCTAAGTTGTTTCCCATAGAGAAACCTTCTGCTCTTCTCTTTCTTATTAGGCAAATTGTACTTTTCTATCCAACAGCTCTACAGCAAGAGTTGGTTTGGGTTTTTTTTTCTTTTCTTGAATGGCAAAATGCAGCATTTTTAATAGGTGAACAGATGTTGGTGTGAGTGTCCCAAATAGACACCTGAAGATGTTGCACTTGAAAATGAAGTCTGAAGAGCCCTGGAATTTTTAATAATTTAGGAAAAAGAAAAGACAAAGCTGCACTAGGAAAACCTTGCAGGATGCTGTGAGGACAAATACTGCTGCAAAGCTGGAAGGAAGCCAGGAGAACACAGTAAGTCAGGAAGACAGAAGTGAAACTAAATGAGGGAGTGAAAAAATAAGACACAAGAGAAGACAGCTGATGGAGACACAGAAAACCAGTCAAAGTACAAACACAGACTTGAGGAAAGATGTAGAAACTGTAGAAGACGCACACAAGGATGGTGAGAAAAAGAGCAAACCCCAAATCTGGTGTGCTGTAGCACCAACTGGTTGAATGGAATGTTAAAGGAGAGGACAGATTAAACAAAATTCTACTTTTGATAGTAAAACTGTCTTAAAAATACATGCCTTCTCCTTCTGCTCCCACACATATCACACATATTCACACCTCCTCGGCTACACTGCTTGGAGAACTTAATTCTGTTTTCCTGCTCATTTTAAAGGACTGTGTTTCACTTCTATGCACCTTTTATTTCTGTGCTCCTGGTTACAGAGCAGCCTCACGAAGAGTGACAGTGTGACAAGGCTGTGCTGCAGAGCAGGAGAGGAAGCAAACCACTGCCCATGCAGAAGGCCAGGGACTGTGGTAGCTGTTATGGTTTTGCCTTCACAGCCAACAGATCCTGACGCAGCAACTCTTTGGTAACTCCATTCTGCTTCTCTTTTCCCAAAGCCGTTCTGCCTGGGAAAAAGCTTGTGATCCCAAATTCTGGGTTAATTCTGACTTCCCACAGCAGCCCTCATTGCAATGAATGCCAGGTCAGTAGATATGGTTATTACAGAAAACTAAAGGCATGGAATTTAATTTAATTTTTTTTTAACTTGTCCTTACCAGGTAAACTGTTGGTAAGAATGCAACAGAGAAAACAGAACTACATCTAGAACAGCTACTATTTGAAGGGAGGTGATTTTAGAGACTCTGTGTTCTTCTCAACATGGACAAAGACACATTAAAAAGGCTTTATCATGGCACTGTACATGCTGAAATCCCAGTGCTGCAGCCACAGCCTGGTGTACCCCAGTCCTAGGGCGTTCTTTATATAGGTTGTTTTCTATAGGATAATTTCCAATGCTCTCAGTGTCACCAGCAAAAGGATAAAAGGACAGATGCTCCTTTTGTAATTGCAGCCATTACCCTGTAGCCTGCAGCTCCGAAACCACTGGTACATGACATACACCTCTTCTCATGAATTTAGTGAGCCACAACTCAGAACAGCATGAATTCAAGTCCTGCCCACAAACAAAAGCTTGGTAATTACTGTGTTTTAGGAAAGCTGTTGGTTGTGGACTCTCAAGTGGAACACCAAGCAAATGAAGGCAGCAGCATATGGGACAGCACCTTGAGAAGGAGCTGAGACAAGGTGAATGACTCAATAAGGTGTTATCAGTTTTGCTCACATTTTGATATTGCTTTTCTTCCTGAAACAGGATGAATGTTCATGGTTCTTTTGAAATGTGAGGATGCTAATGATGTCAGAGTTCAAGGAGTGTCCAGACAGTTCTTTTAGTCACATGGTTTAGTTTTAGGTAGTCCTGAATGGAGCAGGGGTTTGGACTTGGTGACACTTACAGGTCCCCTCCAACCTGAGATATTCCAAATCTTTGCAATCATACTAATGCTGCCAATGATCAGAATGTACTGAGAGGCTGTCTCCCCTGAGACAGTAAAAATTGTAATGTTTTTGAGTCTTCCTAGTGTCAATGCTTTCATAGGGTTTGGCTTCTGCAAAATGCCCTATTCAAAGAGAAATCCAGGAAAAGAGATGAAACATGGGGAGAAGGGTTAACATTGCACTGAGAAGCAGCATCAAGGTTTTACAGAAACAGATGGCACGCAGGAGTATCTGTCAGGTCATTTTGACCCAGATGAGTGTGATTCCTCACAAAGCAAAGAAGTTGAAAGTATTGCCTGCTTCTTATTGCCTACACTTAATTATATAATTAGAGCTCGTGCTTGAGACCAGCACTGCACCAGCCCTGGGGCTCACACTGCAGAAGCAGATGAAGCTTCTTCAGAGTTGTGCAGCACAGGGCACAAAGCTCCCAGGAGCAGAAGTTCAGCCAGAAAACAAGAAAAACATAATAGGAAGGAAAACAAAGACAAAAATGTTGGGATGCCCTGGGGAAAGTAGCAGAGATTAAAACAAGAAGCTTGATGACATATGATGGACAATCAAGGAAGGTTTATTGGTTGCCTATTGGTTGTGCACTTATAGCAGTGGACAATTTTGTCCTTCTCCTATGAGTACAAACACCTATTTCATCCATAAGAGGAATTTAAAAAAAAAACAGTCTATGAGAGCTGAAAGACAGAACTAAGGTAAGGACTTGCAGAAAGGAACAACTGCTACTACTTCAAGGGTCTGCTGCTTTTTGCTTGGGTTTGTTTTGTTAGGGTTTTTTTTTGGTTTTGTTTTGTTTTGTTTTAAGCAACTGCTGTGAATGGGAGGACAAAGAGACATTTTTGATGTTCCTGATATTCTATCTTGAAGCAGTGCTTTGAAACATTTCACATGACTCAGAACAACACTCAGCAGAATCTTTGGGCATGGATCTTAGGATCTTCAGGATAGATAAGGATGTCTGGTGTTGCACATAATTATGGTGTCCTGTGTTAATGACTGAAAGCAGGTGCAGCATTACTCATCCTCCATGTATTGGAGTCAGGTTCTGTGCACCAAGTGTCCAAGTACTGAAGGGAAATACACACACTTGCAAAATTCCTACTTTGTTTTTTTCTTTGGGACATACCATATGTCTCCCACAAAAAAAAAAAAAAAAAAAAAAGAACAAAAAAACAACAACAACAAAAAACCACAACCTCACAGATTATGTACAGGCAAGAGGATTGAGTCCTGGTGGCCTTTGGGATAATCCAATGACAAAATTATTCAGACAACCTTGACAGACACTGGGAACACAAAGTTCTCCTGCACCTCATGGTTAAACAAATGAGCTCCTGTATTAACACACTGCCCTGAACAGAGCCAGTCCAAGGTACAGTTAGCTAGGTTTAGAGCAAATCAGAAAACCCTATTTGAATTTAGTGCATGATCATAACACTGGAATAGTTAGAAATTTAATTGTGAAATTACTGGGATGAGGGTTGCGTCTAAAACTCTTCCAAATTTCCACCAAAAGCTTGGTTTTTTTTGCTTTTCTTATGAAATGGTAAATTGGGTCCTACATTTTTTTGTCATCTGTCTTTAATTAAGACTGTGTGCCCGAACAGTATGGGTTTTTAATGAAGCTGTAGTGACATATGCAAACCTGTTCCATGGTGCCAACTTTGCATAAGAACCTGGATGAGAAGAGGGACTATTCAGGAACAAGTCATGGGCAGCAAAGTAAAGTAAGGTTTAATCTGGCAGCAAATTGGGAAGTTCATGCCTTTTGCTCATTAAAACACCTTAATGCATGGAATGGGATCTCTTATGGAGAATACTGCTCCTGTACATTAATTATAAGTGCCTTGTGGGAGCTGTAAGTGCAGCTTTGTTCGGTGTTACCTTGGAGCCTGGCACCTTGCTGACACCACCAATCTGTTACCAAGAGTTTGCTGTGGAGCCTTAAAATGC
This sequence comes from Climacteris rufus, assembly GCA_013398175.1. Classification (NCBI taxonomy): domain Eukaryota; kingdom Metazoa; phylum Chordata; class Aves; order Passeriformes; family Climacteridae; genus Climacteris; species Climacteris rufus. The sequence goes on from VZRZ01005362.1 coordinate 389,755, forward strand.
TTTCTGCTCCAAGTGGAGTGTGATAAGAGTTTGCAGGGTAAAGTGAACTGCTGTAGTAAATAAAAATCATTGCTCCTCCCAAACTATGCTAACCTCAAAATTTGTTGACTTCACCGACTTTTAGAAATCGCTGAGTCAGGCCTTCTGCTGTGAATCACTGTGGTTTTGCATAAAGGGATGAAGCTCCAGACGCTCCTACAGACTCCAAGTTTAGTGGGTTTAACAGCCACTGAACTTGAATAGAATTATCATCTACAATAAATATTTATTTCTTTAATAATTTGAACTGCTTTTAACCTCTACAATGGGATGAGGTGATCCTTAGTTCTTTTTCTCCATGGACTACAAATAAAAATGACTGAGGGAATAATTTAAGAGGCCTCTACAATAAGAAACACATTAAATTAAATCAATCCCGCCTATTTTATCTGAGTATTTTATTTTTTTTCAAACATTTTTAATTTGGGAGACTTGGGAGCTTATTAATCATTCATAATTTAGGAGGCTCAACAAATTAAAATTCCACCTAAATTTGCTCCCTACATAGAGTATAAAATATTATTGTCACTCTTTTAGGTTTAGAGGAAAGCCTTTACTGCATTTAAAATAAATATGTAAACATTGCACCATGGTTATCTTGTTCTTTATAGAGCTCTGCCCCTGTAATGGCAGATAAATATTTACAGTTATTTTTATGTTTTGGACTTTTAGCTAACAGAAAGAACCATTAGGGTGTTATTTAGCAACAAGGACTTCAGCAGTGTATCCTTGAGCAGGGTAAAAGCACTGCAGAGCCGAATGTTCACTGAGATTCACCCATTTTATTTCAATGCATTTTATTTGGATGAATGTGGCCTAATTTTATATGGAGTTCCTTCTAAAGCTCATAAAACTCTATGGATTAAAAGAACCATAATGAGCTATGTTCTATTCAAAACATTTATATGTCTCCCTTGATCTCTGATGTGTGCAATCCTAAGTGCTACAGTTCTGATGATAAACTCCAAGCAGTTGATATAAATAGCAGAACTATTTATACATTTTTATGGTGAATTTTATAAGAACTACATTTGATCTCCACAGATGTACACACTCACGTCTCATGAATTCTGAGTAAGAGGAAATTCTGATACTGGACATATCAAACCGTACTTGGGATCAACTTAGAGTACAAGAGCTGCATGTCTAAAAGTTCTTTTACATTAAATGCTCAAATTACAGTTTGGAAAGTTTTATTCTCTTTCTTGTTTTATTCAATGCTTTATTCTTTGACCTTTCTAAAGTCCTTTAGCTGCCTGAGCTAAATCTTTATTTAGCATTGTTTTACTTCCCATGTTTCTGGCAACATTTCCAACTATAAATGAAGAAATTATAGAGCAAGAAACCAGAAATATATATTTATATCTGTAGATATATAAGAAACCTCACCATAAACAGTTTTTTTGCAAAGAGAAGCACTAACAAGCATGAAAATAGTAAACTAATAGAGGTCTAGGGAGCCTTAAATCTCTTCCCATTTGTGTATCTGTTACAGTGAAGGGTGTATACAGTTCTACTGCATCTCACTTATGCCCTTGAAATTAATTTCACCCCTCAGACAGGAACTGTGTCTATCTCCTCCTCTCAACTGTCTGTCTCTGCAGCTCAGTTTTCAAACCTTTTCCTACCTGATCATATTTTTCTTGGTGGATAAAGTTTTCAAAAATATTTTTTCCTCAGTTTACAAATGTCTGTTTTGAGGAGAAAATTGGCCATTTCCTTCCTAAATTTCTCCTATAATCAAGGCTGACAACAGGAGCCTTAGTGCTTCTCAAGTTCCCCAAATAAATTTGGAAATCTGGAGTGATTAACGACCTCGATTAGGGCCATCAATATTGCCTTTCTTTTGCATATTGTTTAAGTCATTAAAACACTTCCCCAGAAACAACTGAACTTGTGAGTTGGCAAATTTGGGAGGCAATAAAACCGATTTCTAATCAGGATTCTTCTTAATGATATTTATCATCTTCCTGTCCAAAGAACACAGTCATCTTCCAGCACTCCCTTGGGTAAGTAAGTTCTTGTACAAATATTTAAAAAGAAAGTATAGTCCTGGAAAGATTCAAATATTTCACAGTGACAAGACCCAACAGTGACACTGCAGAAGAAGAAAAAAGATGGACAAAGTGATTAGACAATTAAGTGATACTAGAACAAGCATTTTTTACAGAATAAATGCTTTTTAACAGCTGGTTCTTGTGTGACCTTCCATAGAACCTTGGAAAAGACACTACCATTTCTACCTCTCTAAGTGTAAAATGGTGATTTCACAAATCTTGACAATTTTGGGAACTTAAAAACCAATTTTCACTGATCATTACCTACTATAAACATGCCAGCATATTCATGCTTTTATGCATTTAGTTCAATAATTAACTTGTCAAAAAACAGTGATTACCTAGAAGGATGGTTTTGGAGCCAGGTCCTCACAGTGGCAGTGATGTCATTCTAGCATGTACCAATTCCCCGTTGTAGAGTACCATGAAACTGAAAAGTTGTTATATGGAAAGTAAATTTTTGTATAATAGTAAATAATTGAAACAATTCTTTGTAACAGCACTTTTCATATGTGCAGTTTTTGCAGCTATCTTAAGATAATGATATACTTTATAAATGTCTTGAACTTAGTACTAATTTCAGGATATTTATTTATACAATATTGCAATAAAATATATTTCTTTTTTAAATTTATATGTAAATACAAATGATAAAAATTCTTTTCCTAGAAATTGTGTTCTGTCAAATGAGCAATGAAATCTAAGGTGTGATTCAGCTTACCTGATGCAGATGCCTACATTTAATCAGTTGAGCTTTGACTGTGCCCAGATACCCACAAAGGAAGGCTGTTATGATGAGAGGGCAGTTTACCTATTCTATCTAACTTTTCTGCCTGTGATATTGCTAAGAATCTGCTGGGTTTTATAATTTCATCTTACTTTGCACATCAATCTACTGCTGACTTGAGCAACACAGGCTTTTTCACTGCTGCACTACCAGTGTGCAAAGTGAAAAAGAGTGAAATAGAGGCAAAGTGAATTTATTGTAATTATTGTGTGGCAGTGACCTGCAAGTCCTTGGTTAAAATGCTTGCACAGCACTGCTACAATTAGAGTGTACTCATAACCTTCTTGCAAAGGGAGTGGAGGCTTTTTCTCAATGTGTATTTGTTTTTACTGTAGGTAGCAATGGCAAATCGGTGGGTTTGGGAGTGTAAGGAATGCTTTATGCAAAATTGTTCACCTTCTGCATTTTTTTTCAAGGGAAATGCCACAAACAGATCTACCTCCAAAAGCTGCTGCCCCTGTGAGCCTTGCCAGCTAACATTAGTCATGGTTAGCAGCACTCGAGTGGTTTGCAGCACACAATTATTTTTGGAAAAATAAATCTGCATTTCTAATAATTGTTTATATGGGATTGAAATGGAACAGCAGAGAAAAGTTTGTAAATAGAACAGACTCTGGTGGAAAGAGCCTCATTACTCTTCATCCTTTTACTCCAGGAAAAGGATGAAGCTGTGATAACTTATTTTCTTGCCTGTCAGACTGTCTAGAGTTAAAACAGTTTTCAAGGAGTGAAGCATGTCACATGGGGGCAGTGGCAGCAGTGAAACTCTTCACAGGAGCTGGGGTTTCCTGGTGTCAAAGCCTCACCCATGGTGGGATTTTGTAAACTCCTGCCACTGACATCGACCCAGTGTTTTCCAGGGCTGTTGGAGCCTAAGTAGATGCAGAAAAAGGTGGAAATAGAGAAAAAGAGAGACAGACACACAGACAGACAGAGACAGAGAGACAGAGAGAGAGAAATGAGCCATGTTCAAATCATCTTGTATTCTGAATTAGCTGAGACATCACACCTTCCTCTCCAGTGGAGTGCAGGGAGGAGTATCCAGCCCATGGAGCACCTTGGTTGACTTGTCATTCTCGAGAGCAGGAGCTTTAACTCTGCCTGGGATGCCATTGCAGACCACCTGGACACACACTGCTTGCTACATGAGTGGACATGGATAAAATTCCTCAGAATTCCTTGGTATTAAGGGTCATGGATCACTTTTGTCCAATAATACTGACTTCTAGGCCACGGATAGAAACTGAGGTAATTCAACCATCCCAAATTAGTGGGCTCATTGAAATGATGGCTTGTACAGCCTCAGTGATAAAATCCCAGTCAGGTGGAAGTTCTGTGTTTGGTTTTGCTTGTTTGTGTGTGCATGTGTTGTTAATAAAAGTGGTGCAGGAATTCACATTCTCTATTGAAAAATACTAAATCCACTGAGATATCTCTACGTCACATAGACAACCAGTAAGTGGAGTGCATTGGTTGAAATCCTTCCTGCAATGATTTCCAATTCCTGAAGTGAGTTACAGATAACTTGTACAATGATTACTAATAATCCAGTGATCACATTTCAGCAAACATATTTCATGAACATGCTGTTCATATTTTCTCTATTTCCATGATAAATAAAGAAGAACAGCTCAAAAATAGGTTTATTGCAATATCGCTTATCTTTATTAGTTGTCCTAAAATATGTTAATTTTTTTTTTTTCATATAGTGGAAACCGTCTTTCTGAAAACATTTTGCTCCAGCATTTCTTTACCTTACAGCAAGTGATTCTGAAATCTTTACCTGCAGATATCTCTTTGCTTTATGGAGTTGTAGGATGTGTTCTCTGGCAAACCAAAAACAAAGTTTGAATTCAAGCTGAGGGGAAAGATGTGTGTGCCTGGAGCTGCAGCTGTAATGAGTTCTCCTGTTTTAGGAATAGCTGTGATTCCAGCTGTCCTGCCAAGAGGTGATGGGATTTGTGAGGGAAGGGAAGGGCAGGGAAGGGCAGGGCAGGGAAGGGCAGGAAGGGAAGGGAAAAAGTCCATCAAACAGGTATATTTGTAATTTACTCTGGGTTTTTTATAGATGTCTGCAACAACTTGAGAAACATTCAGTTCTTTAATTTACAATTTTAAATTTAAATTTAGAAACTTCAGAAACTGATTTTGCTGTGCCCATTTCAGCATGGTTTTGTTTACTTTCTTATTCTCAGCCTTCAGCAACACTTGTCATCAGTGTTTCCCTTCATATTTAAAATATCTAATTCCACTGGAGATCTTCTATAAACAATAAACTTCAGTGTCACAGCACAAAGGATCTGGTTGATGCACTTCTCTACTGAAACCTGACTTTCTGTCCACTGCAATGTAAGTTGCCTTCTGAAAGAGATGTGAAACAGTTTGACAAACAATGACTCATTTTTTACTTATTTCAGTTCATTTCTCACAGTGACAACGATTTTCAACCTTTTGCAATCTGAGGACCCTTAAAACAAGGCCTGTGTAACTGTGGACCTCTGCTCAGTAATCCAAGGTAGTGACAAGAGGTTTGTCACCATTTGTGGGTTATTACTAAGTAATACAGTGTGAGGAGATGAGTTTATAACTGCTGAACTTGAAGACATCAGTTGAATCCATGGGCACACACTTGTATAAAACTTGGAGCTGTGGTGCTGTATCTTCCTTCCCTGATTTTTAAAGTGCATGTGAGGCTTTCCAATCCCACCTTTGAAGAAAATTTGTGCTGTTTATTTAGCTGGACACCAGGCCCAAATTTCTTAGATTAAATCAGGGATTTAGATTTCAGTAAAATCTGCACTCAGTCAATCAGCAGAAGTAATGCAGCTTTTGTGAAGGTGCATATTAATCTGCCTCAGACTAGAGAGGGCCCCCCACACTGCAGTGTAGAGAATCTGGGGACAGAAAACCTTTTATGCCCTGTTTTCAGGAGTGCCTTTTAGAGGCATATAAGCTGCATGCTGCAGCGGTGATGCTGTTGCTCTGCAGTTCCCAGAGAAGAAAATATATCAGCATGAAAATGAGCCGGACCAGTTGCTCCCCTGTGGATATGTTCTTCAGCTGAAATAAATCTCTTATTAATGGAAGAAAGCTCTGAATGTTTGCTGGAAGGTGGAGGGCAATGAATTTAGCTGCAATCCTTCTCATTCTGCTGGGAGGGGCAGTTCTCTTTTGCTTGACAAGAGAGCTGCTAACAGAAAAGGAGAGAATAGACAAGCTCTGAATTAAATGTACTTCTGGAGTGGGTTTAAATTTGTTCCACTGTTGGAAGAAGGAAATTTTAAGAAGGGCCAGGTGCCAAATTGGAAAGGAGTGAAAGCTAAGAGTGAGTCTGCTACAAGCTCAGAAAGAACCTATTTAACTCGTACATTATGTTCTCTTGTGTTCAGACCTGTCCTTTGCTGTATTTCTTGAACAGCTGTACCCAGGGTTCAGTGTTCCAGCAGGCAGGTCTTCTCTTCCTCACTTTAAATCTTCCAAGTGAGCTACTGAATTAATCTGCCTATCATTTGCATATAAAGAGCCTCACTCAGAGCCAGATAGTTAAAGATGTTTAAGAACCTGAAATTCAGAGAGAACAAAAACACCCTTAAAATCTGGCTCCAATGGCATTCTAAACTGCAGGTTCTTCTGCATTCCTACTCAGGTCATACTTTGTTATGTGTCTAGATTAAAATTTCAAACATAACAAGTTAGTCTTTTAAATTTTAATATACGTGAAAGAGCAGTTGCATCAGAGTACAGAAACACACACCAGACCTGGAAAGATTTGAGTTTCTCTGAGTTAAGGAGGATCTGAACTGGAAATTCTGGGGTTATTTGACAGTGTTGTTTGCTGGAATTTGTTTATCTTTTCTCAACTTACTTGTAAGGAGTTGTGTTAGCTGCTGTAGCTAGAATTAACCCAAATCATGTAATGGTCAGTCATTTTGTTGTTATTGTTCCATTCAGGAAGTCAAAATAATTTGGAACATGTTGTAGTTATAGGCATTATTTAAATAGCATGTAATGACTCCCTGCTGATACATAAGTATTCCTTTCCTTCCACAAATGCTTATAATCAAAATCTAAACAAAGGCAGAGGCTACCATTGGGAAACCTATTACCATTTCCATGGAGAAAAATGAAGATGCAGTCCATCTCACTTGTGTTCTTCACTTGCACATCAATAAATATTCTAATGTAGGTGTCTGTGATCCCTGCCAGGTCAATGGAGTGAGACACATGGTGGGAAAAGCCTCTCATTCTGAGGGTCTGCTGAGAAGTGAAGTGGGAGAAATTTGAAATATGTGCAAGAAAATGTCTGTAAGCCAAGGATGGATCTGGCTGTATTCTACAGCTGCTTGACTCTGGCATCTCGACTCTCTATTGGCTGAATCACAGCTGTACACAGAGGTGAGTCACTCACTGCTCCGTTGGTTCAGATGCCCCAAATATTGCATCCTTATGGGCAGCTATAGTAGGTGGACCAAAAAGGACCTTTAGTGCAAAAGTGGACATTTTTCTTCATCACTGATTCAAAATTCTTAGCAACATTCAAAGACAGTTACTTAATTCCTATAGATGGCAGAAGTATGTACTGTTCTAACAGTTATTACTTGTAACTATATGTAACAACAGTTTTCAAATGAAAAAAGAGATTAAGGAATATTGGAACACACTGTTTGGCTTACAGATTTCAGTAGAAGATTAAAGACCTCAACAGATGATTATTGTAGGGTGCTGCACAGTTTGTTATGCTACTCTCATTCCAGTACGTCCCAGGAAGAAGAATCTCCTGTATGTTTTCTCTCTTTCTATGGAATATGTTACTTATTCTATTACGCTTCTCTAACTCCTCTGTTCTTTTGGAGGTGGGGGAATCAGGACACCATATAATGTGCAATCTGTGGATGCACCATCCATTTACAGAGCTGTGTAACAATACTTGCTATTTTTTTTGTTACTTTCCTTCTGAGGCAGTTCCTAACATTTTACCTGCCCTACAAAGCAGTGATATAATATTTTGCATTGAACTGATGCTGATGATTTTGATGATTTGTGAAGTCTGTCCCTGATCAAATAGGATGGAGATGATCATCATGGGTAAGGCTGAGCATTTTATCTATTAACAAGGGCAGATAGTGACAGGACAATGAGGGGATAGCTTCAAACTGAATGAGAATAGGTTTAGATGGATATTAGGAAAAAATTCTTTACTGTGAGGGTAGTGAGGCTCCAGCACAGGTTGCCCAGAGAAGCTGTGGATGCCCCATCCCTGGAAGTGTTCAAACCCAGGCTGGATGGATCTCTGAGCAACCTGGTCTAGTGGAAGGTGTCCCTGTCCAAGGCAGAGGGGTTGGAAAGAGATAATCTTTAAGGTCCCACCAACCCAGGCCATTGTCTGTCTCTATGTTTCTATGATTTTTGTGGGTTTCAATGAAACTTATCCCCACATCTGTTGTTATAGCATCTCCTTTCCCATGTGGCTGCATGGATAACTTGCATTTCATAAGCCTTAAGGTGAGAGCAAGAGCCAGCAGCTGCTGTGAACCTGTCGTTCTGTGGTGCAACCTTTTGAGATTTCCTTTTTACTTTCTTCCTTGAAAACAGGTACCTGAGATTCCCTGGTGGGGAAAAAAAAAAAGAGTTTGAAAACAAACTTGGAAACAGCAACTTTCTGAATGTCTGAGCTGAAAATAAGGCACCTGCAAGATGTGAATATATGATGCAAGATAAATATTCTTGCTAAAGAAAACAGGGGAATGCCAGAAACAGCCATCAGTGAAAATGTTCTGACGTTGAAGAAATACCAGGGAATGGGAAGATCCAGGAGCCAGTTAGAAGTCAGAATACATTGATTAGTTATATGACTTTTTCTGAGGTTATTTTTTTCTCATAACCCTCTTAAACATATGAAATCAAGAAACTTCAGAGGCTACAAGGTTAAACTTAAAAAAGAATTCATTAATAACCCACTTCTGCTCCAATGCAAGGGACAAACTGTGCTCTGAACTGTGATGGTAAATCAGGGTCATCTTCTTCTGAGTCAGTGAAAAAGCAGCATTGTAACCTCTGAGCAGGTGAGATCAGTATCAAGGCCAGGGTGTTTTACCTGACAAATGGTATATTATTTAATGTGCAACTCTCCAGGGTCTCAGCATCTGTTTTGCTCATTATTACATGGACCATATGAGTTTTTCTGCAACTCCCTTTCATCAGTTAAAGCTATGTTCCTAAATTCTCCCACCTCCCAGCTCCTGAGCCCCTAACAGCTGTGTGCTGTGTGCTGAATATGAATAATGTTTTACAATATTGGCTGGCAACCAGACTATTCCTGAGCCCTGTTTCTTCTTCCATGGGATTCTCCTTTTGCACTGCTATTTTACACTCACAGTAACTCAGCAAAATATAATCAGACAGAAATATGTATGCTTTGAAATAGATGGAAAACCCTGGGACAATCTACTTAAGTCTCAAATAGAATCAGCTTAAACTTTTTTGTATTTTCACTGCTGTGAAGCAAATGCAATGTCACAAAAGAGCTGAGAAGAATACACAGAGGTCACAGTCTTACAGAAAAGTGCACTAGTGCTGTATTTTAGTACAGGGCAGAATAAGCCTAAGTTAACTGTTCACTTCTTGTCTTTAACCTTCTATTTTAAGCTTTACAGGTTTTATAAGCTAAATCAGGAAAGGTAGTGGAGAACGTACAGCAAAGAACAATGCAGTTGTGTGACAAAGAGATGGATTATATAAACCTAATATACCTCTTCCAGCTCTGAAATCTGTGATTGTAGAAAATAGGGCAACTGAGCACGGTTGGGGTCTATTGATTTCTATCTCCAGTGACTTAAAACGGCAGAGAAAAAATTTCCTTCAGCCCAAACATTTATTTTCTATATCCTCTTTTCTATTACAAAAATGTAGATCTCTTCATAGGTATGGACCATCTTTTCCAGATCAAATGCTCTTTTCTTTTCACTGTGATTTTTTTTTGTTTTCTTTTTTAAAATATTTTTGATAAACAGGGCATCTGGGCTCTGCACCACTTGAATGACCAGGTTGTGAAGTGATGGATTGACTGAAATAAAATATATATGCACCTGGGTTCACAATGGTAAGACAGATGATGAAGCCACTGGCTGGGATCCATGATCCAACAGAAGTGGAGGAAGACCAATGTTTCTTCTGCATTGTCAAGAGAAAAAAATCACCAGAACATCCTACACTGACCATTAGTAATGGGGCAGTAGGTTAGAACTAGAGGATGAAGTCATTGTTTGATCCATGCACTTGCAAAAGGGATCAAAAAGGCCAAAGCACTTGTACTCACTGAGGAAGGAACAGCCTATTCAGAGGCAACCCAAGCAGGTGGTTCAGAAGAAATACATAAAATTAGGAATAGGTGAAGTCTTGAGTCAGCTGTGCACAAAACACAGGGCAGAGCAGCTGTGCTGTCTGGCTGATGTCTGGGGGGTCAGAGACTACACATAAAAATTATTCAAGTCAACTCAAAGTCAAATAAGAGACACACAGACCTAGATTCAACTAATTAAATGACTAACACTTGGATGACTCCATATTTTTAAGAAGAGATGTCCTGAAGTAGACAGACTAATTTGGAGGAATCATGCTCTAAGATTTGAGCAATTTTTTGTGAGCTGAAAATTCTAGAGGTAGCTGTGTATGTACTGGTTGTCTAAATTTACATTAGATGAATCACAGTGCCTGGTTTTATCTGCCCTCTATACAGGACTTTTGAAAAACAGAATTGTTTTGTGGCTCACGTGGGTATATAACAATCAGAAGAGTACTGCAGGCTCTCTGTTGTTTGAGTGGAGGAGAGGAGAGGAGAGGAGAGGAGAGGAGAGGAGAGGAGAGGAGAGGAGAGGAGAGGAGAGGAGAGGAGAGGAGAGGAGAGGAGAGGAGAGGAGAGGAGAGGAGAGGAGAGGAGAGGAGAGGAATCCATTCACAGTAAAAGGCAAAATCCCAATAGAAAACTCATCAACACACAAAAATATTTGGCATCTGCCTACATGTGCAGGACAGATGCTATATATTTGTAGAGGAACACTTAAATAATAATTAAGGTTTCTCCCTAAAGAATGTGCAGTTTCTCCTGACAAAATTAATTGTGAAGGAGCTGCATCTAATTGCACAAATACCTGGAAATTTTTCTATTATGCTCCTGTGTTATTTTGGATCACTACTGAACAATCTGCAAACAGGATGGCAGTTCTGACATTGGAATTCAGCATTAAAATAAGTAGACATTTAGGTAGTCTAATATTCTGATGTGAATAATTTGCCTGCCTTCAGCCAGAAACCCAAATCTTTATGCTGAAGATGTTCACTAACACAGCAAACAGCAGAAAACATGAAATAAATATTTGCTGCCAAATTATTATGTGGAATCCAAGAACTGTGGCAGTGAAAAGTATTTTGATATGAGGACTAAGACATGGACAATGGTGTAGGTGTATTTCCTTGGTCTAATTTATCAGTGAATTCCCTGAGAAGAAATGAGTATTTGAACCAACCCATACAATGAGCCAGCAGGTCTAGGCTGCAGGTATCTTCCTGCTGCACTGTCTTAATCACTATGGCTTTTTACTCTGGCAGAGTGATTTTTAAAATTGAATTTGTTTCTCCTGTCATTAAATCTGGCAAGACAAAGTTTGCAGGGGGTGAAGTGTTTTTGTTCTGATTCTATGCTCTGTTTCAATAATTCTGTGGAATTTATTTTCTCAGCAGACAGGAGCTTTTATGTTCATCAGACTATGATTTTGTTTTGTTGTTTTCCAATATTTGCTGTAGTTATAATCAAACTGAGCAAGTCCAGAGGAAGCCCCAAGATGCTCAGAGGGCTGGAGCACCTCTCCTATGCAGATAGGCTGAGAGAGTTGGGGTTGTTCAGCCTGGAGAGGAGAAGGCTCTGGGGAGACCTTACTGTGGCCTTCCAGTACCTGCAGGAAGCCTATATGAACGGTGAGGACAAAGATTTTAACAGGGCCTGGGGATAGTGATTTTAAATTAAAAGAGGGTTGGTTTAGATTAGATAAGGAAGAAGGTTTTTGCAATTAGGGTGGTAAAACACTGGCTCAGGTTGCCCAGAGAGGTGGTAGATGCCTGTCATTGGAGACTTTCAAGATCAGGTTGGATGGGGCTCTGAGCAACCTGGTCTAGTTGAAGATGTCCCTGTTCATTGCAGGGGTGTTGGACTAGATAACCTTTAAAGGCCTCTTTCAACCCAAATTATTCTATGATTCTATGATTGTGTGGTTCTATGTTTCTATGATTCTATGACTCTATGGTGTTTCTATGATTCTATTCTCTGTCTCTGTGGACAGTGGCCTGCAACAGCCTTTCTCTGAGCTATTAAACTTCTCAGTCTCCAAGGAGGATGGCCATGTACAAATTTGTTTTGGGGAGCAGTTTCTTGTTCATACTAATTCCCAGCTATGCCCAGAGTTTCTTCGGGTCAGTGCTCACTGAGGGGAGGCAAACCCAGGATGCTGGAGGTCAGTCTGACCTGCAGACTTCTGCAAGTGCCACCAGCTCCTTGGAGAGGTGCGTTTGCAATGGGACAGGGTTGGGTCAGGAAGTGCAGAAATACAACTGAGCTCACCAGGCAAGACAGATCTACTGACTTGTGAAGGATGAGGGCAGCTAATTCCTGCTGAGCTTGCAGCCAGGCTGGGAACATCCTCTCACAGGAGCTGGAGGAATACAGTGAACTGTGGAACACTCAGTAGTCAATTTTTTCTGCTTCTGGTGGAGTCTGATTTGGAGTAAAAATCCAAGTTAGTTGGATCAGCCTCTTAAAGTCACCAATAAGGGAAACACTGTGCCCAGCCTCTTATTGGATTATATATTAGGCACAATGAGTGTCATGCAGCAAGCAAATTCCCATTTTTATCATAAAAGAGGCAGTGAGGACTCCCATTTTCTTTTATCTTCAGGGAAATCTTTCAATGCCAGCTTTATAAACTTCATTCAGAGCCAAAGAGTAGTTTAAAAATCTAGTAATGGTAAAGAAATATTTTTCAAAGAGAAATTTCCTGCAATACAGTGACATTGTTTTGCTACATTTTCTTTTGAAGTGCCAGCAAGAAACAATTAAGAAGCAGTACTTGTAATGTATAATTGATGGTTTGCAGGTATCTAAAAACTTAGAGCAATTAGGCCCAGGGTGCAACATTACTTATTCATCACCATCTGGAACTTATAACTTTATAAGCCCTGCTATAGTTTATGTTTGTCTGGCAGAAATGGCAAGTTTAGTGTTTAAGTGCTGCATTATGCTGCAGAAGGTAAATATTTAATGGTGTCCCAACAAAATGCAGCTGACTGGGATAAGATGAACATGTTCTGTGGTCAGAATATAGCAGCATGTGGATATTTCAAAATATAAGGAATAGAACGCCCACTTGAGAGAAAGAGGACAGAGAATACTTCCAAAAAAATCCACAGCATGTCTACTGCATCAGTAGAAGGATATGTCATTGATCCTTGGGTCACAGCATGCATTATGTAGTAACACCCTGGATTCAACTTTAGGTGTGATTCAAATGGGTGAAAGAGTATGATACTATCTTTTTGGATGTTAGAGTAAAGTAGACTAAACATGGATAGGGAATTTTGGAGGAAATGTTTTCTTTTTAAGAAACTCCGTCGTGTTATCAAGCATCAAACTTGTCCTAGATGCTGTTGTGACAAATTTCCTACTGGAAAAAAAGAAAACAAAATCAAATGAAATCAAATCAAACTCCAAGCAAAAACACAAACACAAAATAAAACAAAACCAAACCACAAATACAGAAAATTTAATTTTATAAGTCTCAAAATTTTCTGAAGACTGTAATCCTTCTTTGGGAAGAGATTTAATTTTAATTCATTGTGCTACCCACCCTTAAAACCAAAGAGCAACACCTGTGTAAAACATTCTGCCTGGATCTATTCCAACATTCTCAAGATCTTGGGCTCAAAGTTATGTTCAAGAGATTGGCTTGATTTGTTACTAGACAGATTCTTACAGCATAGAAATTCTTACGGTTCTGAAGGATTAGGGTCTACTTTGCTCTGGCCTGGCAACCAACCCCAGCTTAGCTGAGGTGAAGGGCAGTGGATTGCTCTGCTTCACCTCCAACCAGCACAGAGAAAAGAATCCTGCAGTTAACAACTACCTTTTAAAGAAATTTGGTAAGATTAATTGATTTTTGTGCACTGTCACCTGTCTCACAGACTCTGACAAGTACAGGTAAACAGTTTAAAGTAATTGGTATGTACATGGAAGATGACAATGTTGAGCCTTAATGGCTGCCCTACATTCATTCAATGCCCAAACCCTACTACATCTGTAGGGGTAAAATAAAGTCCAGTTTTAATTGTTCACATTAAACAAGTCCATGTAAGACACAATTGCAAAGAATGATATTGTGCAGTAGATTCTATTGACTCACAGCATGATTCCAAGAGGTGCTGTGTGGTTCTCATTCTCACAGGCCAACGAGTACAGCATTGACCATCCTGGATTAATACTGTCTTATCTACAGTTTCAAACTGGATGAAGCCAGTTTGCTTTCCTGTCTTTATTTATTATTTCTGATTGATTACTTACCATCTTGCATGTACTCTTATTCATTCATTTCATTGATTTTCTTGATTTGCTTCAAATGCCCTCACATAAATCTATAGTTGTGCAAACAAACTGGACTTTCTTCTGCAACTAAGCTAATACACCAGCACTTTCATTCATTCAAATAGTTCTGAATCTTAAGCCAGTCTGCACAGGAATAGAATCACAGAATCATAGAATGGTTTGTGTTGGAAGGGGCATTAGAGATAATCTTGTTCCAAACCCACTGCCATGGACAGGGATGCCAGTTACTAGACCAGGTTGCTTGAAGCCTCATCCAGCCTGGTCTTGGACACTTCCAGGGATGGGACAGCCACAAGCTCTCTGGGCAACCTGTTCCAGTGCCTCACCACCTTCTGAGTAAAGAATTTCTTCCTCACATCTAGCACAAATCTGCCCATTTTCAGTTTTAAATCATTGTCCCTTGAATAGAGCATGGTATTGCCAGTGTGAGTTCCAAAATGATGTCTATTCTGCTAATAACTCCAGTTCCTAGAATTTTGTGATGACAAAAATGCATTAGTTTTCATGGTTAGGTAGGAAAACCAACAGATCTGACCTATAAATTCTCAAAATATGAAAGTGAATAACATCAGCACTTTTACTTCGATTGTTATTGCTATAATCTCCTAATTTATTGGGGAGCTTAGTGCATGATGTGTAGCTGTATGAGGATAATAATAATTAGATTCTTCCCTGTTCAACATTTTATCTAACAATATTACAACCCTAGCTGAAGCCCTGAGCAAAGAGAAACTTTGCTTTCTCATGTTCTGCTGTAGAAGAGATTAAAAGTATGCATTATTAGTATAACAGCACAGATTGTTATCCTCTCCAAAGTGCCTTAAGCATCATTTATTAACACCACTAAAACATTTAACAGCACTTTTTAAATTTGCAGAAAAGGAAAATCAGTTTTATTTCAACTGCAATTTTCACCTGGTAGATGGCCCTGTTCAGGGCAGGACTGATCTATATTGGTGCCTTATGCTTTCAAACATCTTGTGTACAATGACTGAGCACTGAGACATACATCAAGTGAAGCTGGAGAGTAGTAGTGTTTATCACAGCAGGCTCAGGGCTTGATTAAGGTCTCTCCAGTCCTGTCACCAGATAGCAGCTGCCAAGGTCTCTATTATCCTATATAACCCTTTTTGTTTTTTTTTTTAAGTCTGTGTCTACAGGGTTTGTGCAGGAGAATTCACTGTCATGAATCAGATGCAGTGCTGCCCTGATGTCCAGACTGAGTCTACTGAGAGAGGGAAACAGTCTGATATGGACTGACACCAGCACCATTCCAGTAAAAAATACACCTTTGTGGAGAACGAAAAGCACAACCCACCATTTCACTGCTCAAACACAGTGGCTCCCTCTCCATTTTTGAGGACCAAGAGGCATCTCACTGTGATCTTTTCCAACCTTACCCCTTCTGTGATTCTGTGATCTACTTTGGAGGTAACCATCCTTCAGGGGAGAGAAAATGGAGCTTTTCTCACCTCCAGTTTGGAGAAAGCAGGGTTGTGAAGCACAGCACAGCCCTGTGTCCCTGGCATCCGGTGCTATGTCACAGCTGTGCTGCACAGGATACTGTTTCAGGTGTGCTTGAATCCAGTGGATCATTGCTCCTTGTGGGATGTCCACCACTTCCCAGAGCTTCAGAAATCAAGGCACAAGCATGTAGAGCCAGATTGTCACAGGGAGGGCTACAAGAGAGCTTTTATGTTCTAAGAAAGGTCAAATTTATGGTAATCAAAAACTTTCAGTGTAGTCTTGATGCCTTAGGTTTACCCCTTATATTTTTCAAATCCTGCATTGTCTGGCGTGTATGCTTTATATCTCATTGGTAGCTGTTCTCTATAGACATAACACTACCACTCTGTACTCACCAAGGCCATTTGGGCTGCCCAGACCTGAGCTTCTAAAGGCGGGGTGGGAAGCAAGCTATGGGGAAATTGTAAAGTTTTAATTGGTAAATCTATGCTGATATGCGAATGGACCAAGTCTATAAAGGTGTGGAGAACTCGTGACTCGTCGTCCATTTTGGGTGATGCCCCAAGGAGGGGGCTTTGCCTGCCCTAAATGTACCTTTGTAGGCCCTTCAAATAAATACCCACCTTTTATTCCCTTACTCCTGCCTGGCCTCAGTTTTTGGGCTAGCCTTTTAGGCATCAGTCTTAGAATAGGCAGACTGGACACTCTCATGTCTTCGAATAGCCCTTGCCATAGATGAAGGTAAAAAAATAAACAAAACAAAAAAACCCCTGTAGATATCTTCCATGCTTATGTTATTTATGAACAAGAATTTGAATGGAAACATTCAAATTAAAGTGTTTTAGTCCATGGTGAGTATTTGTCTGTGTCACAGACAAAAGTAGGAATAATTTCAATCCTCATCATGAGCTGAACTTCTTTAGCAGGAATGAAACCTGGCAAAGTGGAGTGTGCTTATACCAGAGACCTGCACCCCCTCCAAATGGCAGCAACAGCCTCAGTGGACCAGAGTAAATGCAGTGAAAGTACAGAATTGATTTGAAACAGCAAGCAGAAGTACTCCAAAGGAACTTAGCAGGGACTTTTGATCTTTTTTGTTAGCAAACAATGATATTCACTGTCAAGAGCTGCAGAGGTCATCAGCTATCCATCTCCTCCATTGGGTGTCCCCCGGCTATTTTTGATTGGATTCCCTTTCATCAGGAACCACAGACCTGTGCTGTCCTCTAAAGTTTAGCTATTGCATCATTTTCTTTGTGCAGCCTTCATTACACAACTATTTTTCCAGCCTAGATTTATTTGTGAAGGTCACAGAGGACTGGCTGTGATAAGAGCCCAGAAGCCTCCACTTTGCTTCTGAATTATTCTTGTTAATTCAGTGCTGATTGAAGATTGCTACAACCCTGGAGATCAAAGTCTCCTATTCCCCATGACAGCTCAGGCTTCTCCTCAGGGCACTTTTGGCTTGACCCAGAGGTAGTACAGGTTCCAAATCCATTAAGTCCTTCACCCTTTTCAGATGAATCTCATTGCTGTAAGTTTTGGTAATGGTTTTGTGCCATGAATGTCTGTTCTCCTGAAATTGAACTGTCATCTAACTCCTTCTGGTCACTTGGCTGAACTCAAATCAAAACTGAGAGTACTCTGGAAGCCAGTTCTATTATTTTTCATAATCATTTAGTTGCTGAATTACCCTTTGAATCTTCAGGCACAGTCACTGTCAAATTTAACACCTATGAGAAAAGTGGCATCGCCTTTCTGTTCATCACTGTGCAAGTAATATCACTTGTTTAGAGCAACTCAGAGCCTGAGATACTTCAAAATCTATATACAGGAAGTTAGATGAATAACACATTTGAAGTAGAAAGACCAGGCCACCTCAGATAAATTGCTTTTTCGCATGTACAGATCAAGCAGAGTAACAGAGCAATGACATAGGCAGAGAAAGTCTTGTTGGGTCAGTCTCTAGTTTATCACAGAAAGAGAAACATCACTTCCTCTTGAGGAATTCTAATTATGGAAGTTGTTGGGGTTTTTTTTGCTATTAAAATATATTTCTTTTATGTAAATGCAGATAGACACACAAATACACAATCTAATAAGACAAGACCCGTCTGTTATAGACTTAGGCAAACAATGAAATCTGTGTGAATTTAAGCCCTTCTTCTACATTTGCATAGGTGACCACAAATTACTTGTGTAACTTACTTGTGCTTTCATTTTGAAAGAATAATGCTACTGTTATTATTAGTCCCAGAACTATACTTTTTTAAAAATATGGGTTTTTTTCATGGAGAGAGTTGTCATTTTACAATATGAGCTAAATTTCTTCCAGTCTTTTTCTGATGCTTTAAGAGCTGTAAAGCAATTTTGCATCTCTGGTTTTCAATAGATTTTGGACATTGGAAAAAAAGCAACATTTCCTTGGTTTTATTGGAATCCATGGACTGCAGGGCTACTTGACACTTGAAAGAAGTGCTAAGGAAAATAGCTTCCCACACTTTTCCATGGAGTCAGGGGACCATGATCCTAACGTGGTTGTGGGGAGCACAAGCACAGTTTGTGGGGTTTGTAATATGCACATATTTTATGGACTGTCATCTTCACAGAATCACAGAGTCATGGAATCAAAGGTTGGAAGAGACCTTAAAGATCATCCAGTTCCACCCCCTGCCACGGGCAGGGACAGCTTCCACTAGGCCAAGTTGCTCCAAGTCCCATCCATCCCAGTCTTGGGTATTTCCAGGGGTGGGGTAGCCACAGCTTCTCTGGGCAACCTGTGCCAGAGGCTCACCACCCTCACAGGGAATAAATTTTTCCTAACATCCAGTCCAACCCTGTTCTCTGTCAGATTGAAGCTATTCCCCCTTGTCCTGTCACTACATTCCCTTAAAAACGTCTCTGTCCATCTTTCTTTTCAGGACCCTTCAGCTAGTGGAGGGCTGCAATTAGGTCACCCTGGACCCTTCTCTTTTCCAGGCTGAACAATTCCACTTCTCTCAGCCTTTCCGCACAGCAGAGCTGCTCCATCCCTCTGATCACCTTGGTGGCCTCCTGTGGGCTCACTCCAAGAGGTCCATGTCCTTCCTGTGCTGGGAACCCAGAGCTGGATGTCGAAGTCCAGGTGGGGCCTCACAAGTCTTGGATTACATATGGACACCACAAATGACTACAAGAGGGTGAAGGTTAAACCTGAGGGCAGAAATGGGAGCTCACCAAGACCTTGCTACTGATATAACAGAGGATCAGATGAATAACACAAATGTTCCCTCAGGGACCTCCCTTTCATTTTGATTTGCAAGTAATAGTGATACAATTATCTGATAAACATCTGATGATTAAGAATTTTAATACTTTGGTTATTTTTGAACACAACCTTGTGGCAACTTTTCTGTCCTCCAAAGAAAATTGTTGAATGTCCCTCTGACCAGAATGGACACTCTGTCCTCACATTTGTGGCAAAAAAAAAAAAGGTCCTTGTCAGCCAGCTCTGATTTTTGAGATCTCAGTTATGGAAATTTACAACAAAGAAAAAGATGTATTTTATATTCATACAGTAATAGCAAAAGTACCTATTTTTCTTATTTCCTAAGTTGTCATGAGCCTGCTCTACACAGCTGTGAAGAAAGAGACTATGCTTGTCACTTTTGCTCTTACATTTTAGAAGATAAATAAGTAAGAAATCATTGGGTTGAGGCTGGGATGTTGCAGGAGACACAGCACCTAATAACTCTCCCGACAGAGGACAAAACCCAGGGAAGAGCAGCCAGAAATAAAACCCAGTGCACGTTAGTGCTTTTTTTCCCACTTTGCCATCACTAACAAAGCTTTCCTTTTAATTTTCTGTGGTTTTAATTTCATCTCTGCAACACAGGTTTATGATGAAGGCTGTGCAGAGACAAAATGCTACAGAACAAAATGCTACAAGAACAACCTTAATTGTAAGAATGTGCTTGTGTCTAACCCTTTTCAGCAGTGAGGTGTCTGCTCATGTTCAGCTGCCTTGAGGCCTTATTAACAAATGCACAGATTTATACTAAAGCTGCCTTTTTAATTAAGGTGCATGCACTTGGATTTCTGCAATCCTATCCAATCTACTGACTGAGCTTTTGTGTGATGAGGAGTAAAAGGCTTTCTAGTCATTCCTGATCTGAATTAGCATTGCTCTGGGTTTCACTAGAGTATGTGGTTTCATCACTGTTTCAAGTTCATGTTTGTTCCTGACTTCTGTTTTGTAATTTCTTTTCTGGAGATACAGT
>VZRZ01005362.1:410102-491348 GCA_013398175.1 Climacteris rufus
AAAAAAAAAAGAAAAATTATGTTGGAACAGTCCAGTAACAACATTTAGTTTCCTGCCAACACAGCATTTTCCTCTTTTATCCAGCTATGAAGATACTACAGGGAGAAGTTCTCTGCGAGGTCTAGAGACTTTGATTGTGTTTTTCAGTCCATTTGCACTGTCAGCTGGGAGTGCTGAAAGGTAAGTTTCATGTTTTGTGGTTAACTGGTGCCCAGGTTGCCTGGGACAGCACAGTGGAAGCTGTCTATTAGAGGTGTATTTGCATTCTTGTGTACATCTAACATTAGCAGTCTGACACCTCCTTTGTTGCACACCTAATGCTATTTCACACTTAGTAGGATTTCAAAATTGAAATGAGAACAGTTTAAGTAAATAGTTCGCTGTTGGGCTCTGCTCAGTGGCAGGTAGAGAGCCAGACCTACTGCTGACAGGTCTCCTGATCCTGCCATCAGATGTCCCTCCTTCACCTGGCAGCTTTCTCAGGCAATGCAAATTGTTTTTTTCCCCAGACCAGAACCAATTTTCCTCTCTCAAGAAATCCTAAGTGGCTCCAGTATCATGAGGCCACAGGTAGGCAGAGATGCCTCACCATATGGTATCAGTTCTTTATCAGAACCATACCAAACATTTCTGAACAATTAGAGGCATGGTAATTCCAAAGACAAGCTTGGAGAAGCATAATGTTCTTTTCTGACTGCTTTTCTCAGCTACCTTTATTGAATATAGGCTGTTGTAACAGATGCAGGAATTCAGATTGACATTTAATTTATCCTCTGAATTGAAATAGGATGATAGAGTTTAGTTCCAGTTAAAAAATTGCCAGCACTCTGTCACTAAGCTTTACCTCTATCAAACTCACATTAGGATTCAGCTGTTTACAATTAGCTGAGCTTCCCATGCACACCACCTCAATAAATAGTTTAACAGCAATGAAAAGACCACGTGGCAAGAAGGATCTGCCCTTCCTGGGGAAGAATAATTAGTTATGTAGAAAAATTAAGCTGCAAACAGTTTACTTTAACATAATATTTCACTTGATTTTAAGTAATGAGCTGTAAAATCTAATCAATGTGCCTCCAAGGGAGCAGTACCCTTGGGCTAGAGCTGACACCACTTGATCCATCTACCTGGGAGATTTCTGGCTGATATGGCATTGGCTTTGCTTAATTAGAGATGTTATAGCTATCCACAGAGAGTCTACTGAGCATTGAAGACATACAGGAATAAAGACCTTGCAATAAAGACATGTCAATCATAAAATGGAGAAAGAAGCAGATATGAAATTAAATTGTTTATATTGTTATTTCACAATCTGTTTCTAGCTTAATATTTTGCTCCATTAAAAAACAAACAAACAAAAACAACACAAAAAACCAGCCCCAACCCAAAACCAGAAACTCATGCAAACAACAAAAAAGAATATCTGAGTTAATAGAAAGTTTGTAGAATTCAGAGGGAAAAATTGTAGTGTGCGGTTAACTGGTACATGGGCTGCTACAGAGGGCTGCAATGATAAAAAAAGTATTCAATATCTGATGTTATTGGAGCTTTCGTGTCAGAAGTTGTGATTCTACATACTGAAGAGGATAAAACATTTGCACCTGAGATTCCTAGTCAAAAGAGGTATCAAAAAAGCATCAAACACAAGGAATTTCATGTGAACTATGACATAATATAGCTGTTGCTATCGCTGTGAAGTCCTGGGAATCCACACGATGACAACGAGGCAAGAAGGACATAAGATATTTTCATATTTTAATCAACAGAAAACTGCCTATTACAGTGATGATGGTGATATATTCATTAAATAAATCGTCCTCTGATTTCCTAAGGGGATTCTCATAGGACAGTGCATGGTCCATATTTAGCTTTCAAGCACTCAGACTCAGAAAAGGAATGAAGTACAGATTTATGTGTGAGTTGGGGATCAAAATTTGGCCTAGTCACTAAAATGGAGAATATCTAAATTGAACTATATGGTATTTTCTCTGCATTTTACGTCTGTATTTCAAACTGCTGTCCAAAGAAAGCTTATTTATTGGTCAGGAAATTCTCTTTGTCAGGATCAAGCCAGTGATGGCTGAGAAGACAGAAAGAGAATGT
Source organism: Climacteris rufus (assembly GCA_013398175.1). NCBI lineage: Eukaryota > Metazoa > Chordata > Aves > Passeriformes > Climacteridae > Climacteris > Climacteris rufus. The sequence continues at coordinate 412,206 of VZRZ01005362.1, forward strand.
GCCACAGTAATAACTCTTCTTCGGTGCTACAAGGAGTTGTAAAGGAGTTAATGGAGAGAAATGAAATGAGGAAGTCCAAGGGAAAAATCACAAGCTATTGCTCTCTCCATGAATATTAAATATGCACAACGAAGACAGATTGCTCATAGCAGGATTCTGGTAGTAGAATATTTCCATATAATATGTCCAAATGAAAATATGTAACTCAAAGCTGCAGTTTCATAATAAAATTTCTCTTTGCTTATTCTTCCTCCTCCCCCAAGAACAGTTTATTTTTCATACTGCGATCTGGAAGACATACAAGACATCAGGTTTCCAGAAAAACTCCCCTCTATTTGCAGGCATCCTTAGTAAAGTGAAAATAATGACATTTGTTGCAGCACAAATGCATCAAGGGTAGAGCACATATTAATTAAGGGTTCACAAAGCAGCAGTTTTTGCTGAAGCTGGCCATTTTTGTATCCTTTTATCCCTTATAACTGCCTGTTTTCCCAGGAGACATCTTATCAGGCAAACATTGTTCTGGCATCCCAGAACATGACAGACTGTCATTAGATAAAGGAGAAGGTTAATAAAATAGAAATCCAGGTTACAAGCAATGTTTTAGCCAGAGGCATCCCATGGGTTGCGGGGAAGCAAACAGCAGACTAGTCAAATGCAGCAAATTACAGTCAGCAGAAGAGTGCCAAGTATCCAACTCCTATTCTATAATTTGCACATGCCAGCAGAATCTCAAATAATTATTTTTGTGAAGATATTTGGACTGAGTTTCCTTTGGTCTGCATAATCCCATTTCAATATCCTGATAGTCTGGGAGCACAGTGCATTAGGAAAGGCTCCGTCAGAAGTAATTATGGAAGGATAGAATAAGCAGGGAGGGCTTTTTTCCCATTTCTTTTGTTTCTTTTCTTAAAGCATTTCTGAAAATTTCTGGTAGAGCCTGTGGACATCAAGTTGAATCAGAGCACAGGCCTAGGGCAGAGCAGGAGTATTTCTCTTGCTCATCTCTAATTGAAGAGTTTTCTATTTTATTAGGTTGAAAAGCAATGCTGGCAACTGCCAAAAATTCTGCAAAGGAAATACCTTTTTCTGCTAGAAACTGTTGAGACATAAAGAAGTTACCATTGACCCCAGGCTTTTGCATAGGAGGGAAATTAAACATATCAAAGAATATGATGAGGAAATTACACTGCTTACTTAGTGGGTTGGAAGGTAAGAGTCACTTTTTTTCCTTAGAGATAATGGAGAAAGATTAGGATGGGGACAGAGAAATAATCCCAGCTTTCCTCTGTGTGACCTGAGCAATGCGCTGTCTTTTCTGGTCTTTGTAGCAGCATCAAGACTTCAAATTATACTTGAAGAGGTAAGTAGTCATTGCTTAAGATTTTATAAGACTATCAGGTCTTGTTTTGACAAAGAAAGACAGGAATTAATATCATGAGCATGTCATGTCATGTTTCTTAAGGGAAAAACATGGGAAGTTTATTGCAGAGGTGGAGGAAGATACTGGACTGGATAATAAATGTGTTTAGTGTCAGTGCTGATTTACACTAACTGAGGATTTGGCCTTACATCTCCATCCTGGCAGATTTAACTCTTTTGAAGGAGATTTTTGTGTTTCTCTACCTTGGCTGTAGCATTTCTGGATGTGATTTCAAGAGAACTAATACAACTAAGTTTTGTCACCTTCAAACTCCTGACTAACCCTGCCTTCAGTCTTCTAAAAGCAGCGTTAGGTTCACCTGGGCTTTTTCTGAAGATTCTGTTTTTCTTCTGAGTTGCACAGGGCAGAAGAGAAAAGTAAAAATCAGACAAAGGAGATGCTGAAAAGAGCTTCTCTACATACAAGGCATACCTTTATTTCTTAAAATAAGGAGTGTGGGTGTGATTCTAGTGCATGATTAGTAAGGAAAGACAGGAGGTGAATGGTTATGTGGAGGGGAGAAACTGAAATGACAAGGAGACAGAAAGGTTTTAAAAATTGCTGTTTAGTCTGTCAGAATATTTTCTGGTCTCACCAAGATGGCACAGAAAAAAAGCAACCCTTCTGCTGTCACTGTCACCTAACTGTGATATAAATATTCCACACAGGGAAACATGCAACAGTTCTCCCCAGGAGAGTGAACCTGAAGAATTTCTGCTAAAAACAACTCTATGCTTGTTTTAACTCATCCTTTCTCAAATTTTATACCTGTATTTATGGTCATTAAGTTAGAAAAATTCAGAGCACTTGATGTCTACACTTTCCAAATATATGTGCTTCCTCCTCTTACCTTTTACTGTAACTACTGATTTATTTTAATCAACCTGAACCGTTCTGTGGTTCTAAAAGACAGCAAACAAGACACTCCCTCCAAGTCTACCTTTTATAAAAGTATCAAGTAACTCTGCAAGTCAAAGTTTTCCTGGCAATGGCTTCAGCAGAGTGTTCAGGGAAGCATTAACCTTCTGGGTATACTTAAAGCTCTTCATTAGACCCCTTTATCTCAAATGAGGAATCAAGTAAAGCTTGAAAGTGTTTCTCTTAATCATCACTTCAGCACATTCTGGAAGGTCTGTGTAAAGACTTTGTTGTCTTGTCATAGTTTACCTTATTCCCCGTTATTTCCTGGCACTGATTCTTTTCAGAAGAAAGAAATAATCCTCTGTATTTTGCTACTGCAAAATCATTTTGATCAGATATGCTGGTAGGAACTGGATATAAACAATGAGATATACAGAATCTTTCACAAAGACAGTGAGGATCAGTCTATATGGGATTTTCTGCTCTCAGTGGAAGTGCTAATTGACATTTCCTTGCTGCTGCTGCATTATCAGCACTCTGGAAGAGAAGAATTTCCATCATGCAGATTTGCTGCAGAGAGCAGATTTGCTACGGGATGAGGACACTGACCAGTCATTTTTGCTTTATTTATCTTTTATCACTGATTGTGTATTAGGCATGGAATAGCTCCTGGGTGAGGCAAACATTTTCACTGTGAAGGGTTCAGTTAAAGTCCAGGGCTTTTATTAGAGACTTACAGAACTGCCTGTGATGTGTGTGAAGGTGAACAGGTTACTGGGTGGGGAATCTGTAGTTCAGCACCTGCTCCACAGCTGTTTGCCTTTCAGAACCCCTTGCTCTCAGCAACACAGTGTAGAGGTGAAGGAACTCTCTCTGCAGGCATCGTTCTACTTGGTTCCTAATTTGAAGTAAAAGTAGTCATGTAGATAGCTATGGTAGCTATCACAGTGGAGGCTCAAGCCGTGGCTTATATTTTTATCTGCCTGCATCTCAGGTGAGATACTTAAACTGAAGCAGCACTTTCTTAAACAAAAACAATAAGCAAAGTGTTAATCACATATATCTCAGAATTTTAAAAACTCACTCATAATAGCTACTGAATGCTATAGATGCATGAGCTTAGCCTCTCTGAGAGAAACATAAGGTTTTCTGTATCAGCTAATTTCAATAGATTTAAGAAGTGATTTGATCACTGTCTCTAATACCTGCAAATAAAGGATATTTCTCATGGCTGTAGATAGATCATTACAATGGAAAAATATTTACTAGAATGCAACACCTAGAACTGAATCTAGACAAGTAGAAATAACAGAATTTACTCCCTTTAAGAGAAAAAGCACCCAGTATTCTTTATGAAAGAAAATCTTTCACAAACCAAAAGCTTTGAAACACTGAAATACAAGCATTAGTCTCAATCAAATGATAGAATTTGATTGACAGAATGGTTTGGATTGTGAGGGACCTTAAAGATCATTTATTTCCAAACCGCCTGACAGGGGCAAGGACTGCTCCCACTAGACCAGGTTGCTCAAATATATGACTTCATGCAGAAAACATAATCAGAGCCTAAGATCCCCTATCCAATGCCAGTCAAGCACCACAATTGTGATTACTATTTTTCTTTACCTCTCTTTGACGTGTTTTACTGACATTACTTCATGAACAAGGTTTAGAAATATTTTGTATTCCTAGTAAGTGTTTCTGCATCACTCCTCAAATACCGAATAACTTTCACTTGGATTTCAAGCCCCTTGACTTAAGAACATGGTTCTGAGCGATGTATTTACACAGTATGAAACTAATGCCCTTTAAGGACACTTTAGTTTAACATGAATGCAATAATTTAAAAACATGAGGCCAGTTTCAAGATTTTAACAGTTTTCCATCTGTCTCTTGCACCAGTATCTTCCCTTTAATTGCCTCCAAATCCTTTTCAACTCCAGTTTATGGAAATACTTTTAATCTTTTGAGATTATTGGGGTATATTTATTGGTATACACATGATAATTTGGCAAATGAGAGACTTCTCAAATTCTGAAATGTCTTCCAGCGTTAGTTTGAAAAACTAGATCTTAAAAGTTATTTAATCTGGAAATATCCATTACATTGCTTGCAAAATCAGTTTGTGTATTGTCTGGAAATATGGACATTGAGAGTTATTTGCTCCAAGTTAGGTGTTGCTACAAAATGCAGTGCTATGTAGATATATTCAAACTAGCTCTAAGTAAATTAACTTGTGAAGCAGCAAGGCCACCTCAGCTAAGTAGGTTGCTTTAGCACAGCACAGAACTGAGCAAAACACGTGTTGTTTAATTCCTCTGATACCCAGCCTAATCCACTGACAGTTTTCAAGACTGCTTGAGAATCACATCATTTGAATAATATATTAGCTAGCAAGTGTTGTACAACCTGTTCTGACTTAGATCACCCATTTCTGTTCCACAGTTATAGCTGTCGGAGGCTCAATAACCACAACTACAGCATATTGTGAAATTTGGGCTTTGTACAGAGAGCCAACAAATCCTTGACAGAGACCATCAGTCACTGTATTCCCTTCTGGGGCAAAATGTACTATACTTTGTTTCTAAAGAAGGAAACATGGCAATGCAAATTAGTAAACAGTTGAATGAATGAGAACTTTACCAAAAAATTCTTTTGTTCATGCTTTTTGCCACAGAGTTTTCCATTGGAAAATGTCATTTGAATCAAACTTTAATTTTTTTCTGATTTGTAATTTAAGGTGGGGGGGAGCTCATGAATTTATGAGTACTTGTTCACAAAGTTCCCATAAAAATGAGAAATCTTTTAAAACAATGCTATTAGGACAAAATAAATGGATGCTTCGGATTAGATGCTACTCACTTCCAAGATTCTCTTTTATCTGTAAGTGCAGCCTGTAGGCTTAAAATCCTTGCAGAAAAGAATTCATAATGGAATAGATTTCTGTGTGAATCTTATCACAGGCTACACTATTCCATGTACCTAAACTCTTCTGGCAAGAAGCCTTTTGAAAACTTCAGCATTGGCATGACACTGATAAAAACAAATTACTTACAAAATCATATTAACATTCATAAAGAGGAAATGAGGAAAGTTCTTGATTAAAAACCTGGTTTTAATTAACTAGGGTCTAAATAATAGCCTAAAACATGCTGATACATTTGTGAATATTATCAGAGTCCTAATGGAGATAAAACTGACATTTTGGGTGGGAATCAACTTCAGAGACACAGGGCTTGATTCAGTTCTCTAAATAGAAGCATCTCATGTCATCTCATGAGATTTCTTGGAATGGCATAGTGTCTCCATATGGATGTCCTGGATACTATAGGACGTATCAGATGGCTCTGTGTTTAGACAAAGGAGCTACTTCCCTAAATGCAGTGGCCAGATTCAGCTGACAGAGCATGGCCATGTGCTGTTATTACCTGAATGCAGATGCTGATAGGTAGGTGTCAAAACCTGAGGCAAGCTCTGAGCTTCTGTGGCAGTCAGTGGAGAACAGGTTCAGCTGAGTTGCTCCGTGAAGATTTTTATCAGTATTCAAAGGACCAAGGGGTAGCAGTGGCTGACACAGGACCTACAGAAGGCCTGTGTCCTTCTGAACAGGCAGCTGGAGACCTGCTGTAGTAATCATAATGCCTCAAGTGACACTGAACCTCCTCCCAACGCAGTTTATAGAGCCATTCAGCTTTCATTGAATAAAATGCCTTAAATGTGGGTAAAATTCCCCTACATAAGCATAGAAATCTCAAGCCCGAGAGGCCTTAAAGTGTCGTACTCACCTTCACAGACTGCTTCATCAGGGCATAAGTTTTCCAGAAGTCCTGTTCACTTCTGCTTCTTGAAAAATTTTTAGTGTCTCTTGAGCCTCTCCTAGTCCTGGTCATTTTTATGCCCCTGTGATAATTAACAAGCTCCTGCATTTGATACACAGCTCTAACTTTCACTGCATGTAGCTAAAAACTTTTCCTAACTTTTCCTAAAGTCTTGTGGCAATATGCCAACTTTGGCTGGACAAAAATTATTCTCCCACTGGCAAGGGTGCCAGTTTCAGAACTGTCAGGTTTGTTTCCTTGGTAGGATTTGTGACACATTTCTGCTCAAAGCAGAGCAGGTAAATGGGCCAGGAGCTCCCTGTGGAGCTGCTCTATGAGGTATATCCTTAGCATATGTTTAAAGGTACATTTCTTTAGTTCAACAGGACTGAGGTTGACCTGGTCTTTGACCTATATTGTTACTTACAGCTGATGTTTTAAAAACAATTTCATTTAAATGTTGTCATCCTTCAGTCTGTCACGTTACACCTCTAATTCAGCACCCTCAGCATATGCAATTCTGTACATAATATGTACCTTCTCCATGCAGGCCCTTTCAGAACACAGGTCTGTATTTTGCTGAGTTGTATGGACACAGATTATTTCCTCAGAAGACTTGAGCAGATAAGTTGTTTCCTTTCCTATTCTAATAAGAAGTTAAGCATAAACTGAAGGTTTAGTGAAATCAAACTAAGCATTCATGTAAATGCTCTAGTGAACTGCAGCACATTTTAATTTCTCAAGCCCTGTTGATGATGTCTTGTGATGCACTGGCCTTTTAATCTGTAACAAAGGCTCTTTTATATAGGACATTATATAAAAGAATGCACACACAATAATGCCTGGGAGAGATTATAGGAATAGACTAGACATGAATATATTTCCTGAATATATCCCCAGGCTTCAATATTTCCTGAGAATTTTACAGTTTCTGTGCATTTAGTAACTTCAGTGTAATATTGTTTTTCCCAGTTATCTTTTGAGCATGTGCAAAACTTGTGGTATTCACAACATCTATTGTGATGGTCAAGCTCACCATAGCTAATTGCGTTTGCTGAGAAAATCACTTTTGCCTGTGGTTTGAACCTGCCACCCAATAGCTTTAATAGGTGGTCCCTAGTTCTTCCTATGCTGGAGGAGGTAGGAAGCAATAATCTCTTATTGAGTCTATCTTTGTCATTTATTAAATTTTATTTCCTTCAGGAGTAAACCTTTTGCAGGCTGAAAAGTCAAAGCTAACTTAGTCCTACATATCTTAGCTGTTTTTTGCAGGAAAACCAGTCCACACTAAGAATCATCCATTTCAGCCTTCTCTGTATTTTCCTGCCTTTATTATATCTTTTCTGATGTACTACACACAAAATGTCTCTCTGACAGTCAGCTAAAGACAAAATATAAATATCTTAACTTCTCTTCCTGATTATTTTTCAGCACTTCAGCAAAATAAAGCCCCCCAAAAAATCCAAATTCATCCTGAAAACACATGTTCAAGGTCACAAAAAACCTAATGGTTGAGAATACTGTTCCTTGCTAGATTTTTTCCAGATCACAGTATTAACTAGGATTTAGTAGGATATTGAATAGCTATCACTCCAAGAGAGAAGGAACTGCATCCTAGGGAAAGACAAAGACTGAAAAGTATGTAGGATCACAAGAGATGAGTAATAGAATCTGACCTCCCATTATAGTTATGTGGAAAAACCAGTAAGAGTACTTTTTAAATGTGTTAACAAAGTGAGAGCAGAAAGGTCATTTTCACCAGGGCCATGGCGTTGGTGAGACTAGTAATGGAACATAATATAAAGTAGTAATATGAGTTTTAAAGTAACACTGAAATCTTGTACAGCATGAAGCAGAGCCATAATTTTTTCCAGGCTGAAAATTTATATTTTATGCTAAAAGTTGTTTCCCTGATGAACAAAAATTACCGTGGTTGAATCTAATTTATCTGCAGGGAGAAGAAAATGCCCTGGAGTGGAGATGTTTTGGTAGTCCTGACCCATGGTTTCCACACTGCTTGGAAGTCAGGATTTTGTTTACAAAGAAGTCAGAGCGTGGGTGATGGGAGGGGTATGACATATGCCTTAGTCTCACTCTGATAAGGAGCTGGGATGGTGCCAGAGTGCCATATAGACAAAGCTTAAACACTGGCTTCGTTGCAGAATACATAAACCTCTGCTGGGAGGAAATACCAGATATAAAACGGGTCTTTAATCTTGCAGACAAATTCCAATTAGGAAAGCACCACACACTTTTTACACCAGGCATGATTAATCACTGGAACAAACTACCAGTAGAATTGATGAATTCACCCTTTCCTGACACCTTCGAGTCAAGACTGCACATACTCCTACAATTTATGTGATAGCCAAACATGTGTTGTAGTCAAGTACAATACTTGTTATCGAGGTTAATATTGCAGTAATAGAGTAAATTTTAATTATTTTTTTTTTTAATATGGTAGTGGTAAACTTAGAGGTCTTTTCTGCCTTGGAACACATCAAAGCTGATAAAGACTCTTATTATGGTCAACAATGCTCTGTTCTACACATGATCATCCTCTCCATATTCTTATCTTGCATATTCTTATCTTATCTTTCCCTGTGCTGTCTGTGGCAGTTTCCGTTTGAAATTTGAGCTCCTTAAATTTTTAAAGTTCCTTCATAGCCAAATAAATAAATTATTGAATCTAATAGGAAATCAGTAGATTAATACAATGAGATCCTAAACACTTAATTGGATTTGAGTCCAAACACATTCCAACAAGCATTAAATAACCAAAGGTGAGATAAAATACCTAATATTCACCAGTAAGACTCATTCTATGTAACCTTGGTGTTGTAGCAGCTACTTCCTTACATGAGCAAGAAACTGGGAAGTTCCTGGCTCACCAAATCAAATTTCTTGGTATCTTCAAGAGGTATTTTAATTGCTCTTTTCATAAACTAATCAAATTCCATTTTCAGAAAGAGAATTCCATTGTCCCAACTCTAATATTTCCCCCACCCAAATCTGATCCATTGTCCTATCTGTAATCCCTCTTACTGCAGAATCTGATGACTATATACTCACCTTGCAATTTTCAGCCCTCAAAGCCTGTAAATAACTGATTGTTCCCTACCCACATTTGGCTTGCTTAGTACTTGTATCTGTTGGAGTGTAGGTGCCAATGCATTTAGGCCAAGTAACCATGCAAAACGTAGTCTTTGTTTTCCCGAGGCAAACTCTTTTACTTGCTCCATTTAAAGACAGGTCCTTCTTTCATAACATCACTGTACTGGCCTTTGTTATTCTTTCAGACAGAATTGGTCTTTCTTAATTGTGGATGACAACGATGCTCTAACTGAGGTCTCAGGAGGGCTGTAGATGATAGCAGGATGTCTCTACATCTCCTGAAGAGACAAGCTTTCCATTAGCTTTTTTCACAGCTACATCACATCAGTGGCTTGCAGCCATCCAGTCATTGTGTAAGACATCCAAATCCCCTTACTTTTCATTAGTTGAGAATGATAAATTTCTACCTAAAAGTAGAAATTCTTGTTATCAGTCCCTAAGGGCCCAAGACTGTACTTTATGCTATTGAATTTTATTCCTTTTTTGGTACTCCAGCTTTCACAATCAGACACTTCTCCCAATACTGTATCTGACTTCTCCTTGGCATGGCCAGTGCTGCCTATCTAGTTTGTATTGACAGATTTCTGTGGTGGACTTTTTAGTTCTAAACATATTAGTGCTCAGTGCTCTGCATTATTTGTTCTGAATCTTCATTCAGGGGAATGAATGGTGATCAGTGTCAATAAAAGTATTGCCTGAGAGAATGCACTTGTAACGATCTCTACTGGAATAGTAACTATTGAATGATTGTGTTTGAGCAATACTTACACAAGGATTTCTGCCTGGCCCTTAAAAGCGATGAGAAATGAGAATAAGTGGCTTCCATTCCTGTTCTGGTGCTGACAGTGGATGTGGCCCACCCTTTTGGGGAGTGGCTGGGGTTATCTCTGTGGGCACACAGAGGCTGGCCAGGTGTTAGCACCTCCTCCAGGACAGATTGCTGACACTCCATTTTAACCAGAAAAAGCAAACCTTCTGCAAAGAAACTGTAATCTCCTCAAAATGACATGTCTGCAAAAGGATGTAATTTACTCATAAACATGCACAGGGATTTGCAGATTACCTTCCAGCCCCACCTGTGGGTAGCTCATGATGTTAATTGCACGTCTGCCTGGGGGGTTATTTTCAGATTAAATTTCTTCTTTATAATCTGGTGATATATGTTGATTTTATGTTTAATCTTATAATTTATTTGGATAATTGTAGCAGCATGCTTGGCAGAAGCTGCTGCTTCTGAGCTTCAGGTTTTGGTGGGAAGAAAGACCAGGCAAAGCCCTCAGCCTTCTTCTTCCAATATCTGAACTCTCTGCCTGAGCTGTGGTAAAATCCCATATTGCCTTTGTGTTACCTGTACCCACATCTCAGATGCCATATATGGCTATGCCCTGGAAAGCTCTTCTCCACTGGTCACTTTGAAATATGCTATTCCCCATTGGGTGTTTCCTGATCCCTTCTCCCTTTTAAAGAGCCCTGCAGGGCTTCTTCCCTGCTCTTTCTTCTAGGTTACTCAGCCACCTGGGTAATTCTGGACCCTCATGAAGCAACATTGGACTCATAATAAACGGCTGATATCCCGGAGAAGGGCTCTCTGTCTAAGCCTTTTACTCTCGTCTGCGCTACCACACCACGCCTGGAGAACTCTCGTCCTAGAGGAGCCAGCAGAAACAGGTTATCTGCGTTAGCTAGGACTCTGTCCTTTGGAAGAGTTATACAATTCATCCCGGCAGGGATCACGCACGCATAAAAGCGCTGTTGCTACCTCGAGAGCATTTCCAGCTTTAGCGCTTTAGATAATTATTAAAATATTGAGCAAATATTGTTAACACAGGACATATAAATTACAATATAGTTCTGTCTTTGTTGTGTATAAATATTGTTAACTAGTTCTGGGCTGTTGATATAAAGCACACAAATACTCACTAAAAAGCAAAGATAGTATAATTTCCATTTATCACAAAGATGATGCCCTTATAATGTCTATCTGCAGTCAAATTCTGCCTGCCTTCCATCTCAGCATATAGATAAGTGAATTTCTTAAATTCTTTGGAGACTATAGAACTTAAATATGAAGACACATTACTGGTTTCATTAGAAACACTGAAATATTTGATTTCAGACACTGGATCTTTGTCACAAGGTACATTATTAATGTTATTTGGCATCTAATTATTTCCAAATGTTTTCATTACTATATATTAAATTAGGGGAGACTAGAAAGGAAAGAGTACAGTTTGAAATTGACTGCCAAGTTTTAAATGAGATTGTTTCTCCTGAGACTACAGTGATTGGAACTTGTATTAGCAGCTCATTGAAGCACATCTATTTCTTCTGACGTATGTCATAGTTAGATCTTTTTTATTGATGCCAAAATGCTTTTCTGTTTTAAAGTATCACCACACAAGATTCCTTTCTAGAAATTGTTTATACTGTAATTATGCATTTTGCAACACTCCAAATATATATACACTATTGCATTTAATGGATATAACACTAGCTAGTAATATTGGGGGGGCTTGCCATTGTTATTTGTTTTGCAAAAATAGAACGGCATTATATGTGATTTTCTTTCCACTTACAAAATGTTTCATTATTTATCAGAATAATTAATAATAATCTCTTTCAGTATTTCTGTTTCAATATGAAACTGTACTGTTATAGTAATATTTGCTTATTGTTCTCCACAGAATAAAGCTGCAAATATTTGACCTTGACTTATAGATTTGAGTGGCATAAATCCAAACTACTGTCTGAAGACAAACTACATTATACCTAAAAAGGCTGAGGTCCAAATCTTCAAAGGCTTTAAAATACCTCATTAACATTTTGATTTCAGTTTTCAAGGAAAAAAAACAAAACAACCCATGTGTGTATTGTTACATCCTTATTTGTGTTGATATTATCTCTAAAAAATTTAAAAGTTAGGAAGATCAAGAGAGGACTTTGGTTCAAAGAATATAACCTTGAGAAGAGCTTAGTCCAGTATTTTTGGGTCAAAACTAAGGTTGAACATATTCCTTTGGGTATTTTGGTACATCTAGATAATCTTTGTTTTAGTCTGAAGTGAACTGACAAAGAACTTGGGTGCAGACCAGCTCAAACAGCAAGTCTGAGGAGTCTTTTAGCACAGTGCTGCATCACTGCCAGTCAGTAGAGGTTATTAGTCCTAAATTAATACTGAAGTAAAAATATTTGCTCCACTTCTGGTTTGAAGTTGGTTTTGACCAGCCTATCTCGAAACAAAAGAGAAAGCTCCTAACTTCCTGGGAAAATTGTGGTTTTGTGCATTTAGAAGATAACCTTGATCTATAGGATGGCTTGAAAATGAAATATAGACAAACATGATTCAAACCGTGGAATTCATTTCACCTGACTCCAGCTGCCCATCCTGTACTTCTCTGCCTTTGAGGTATTCTTATACACTCTTGACATGAATAGGGGCAACAAAAGACATTTCTAGGTTGAAAACAATCACATCCAAGAACAGTCGTCCAAAATAGGTTAAATGAATCCTAGAGTTGCCAATTTTCCTTCATTGACTGTAAAGGGAGGAAGGAGAACATCTCTCTGAGGAATACTTTGTGATGCCCAACATTTGTTAGCAAATGTCCAAACTAAAGCCCTCCTAACCATCCAGCTGGATTGTTCTTTAGGCTCCACAAACAGTATTGACAAGATCTTTTCTGTTGGTAGATGTTTATGCTTTTAGTGCCCATAAACCCACCTAGTTTAGTCAGTTAAATTTAGGTGTCTTAATCTTGAACTCAGTTGAGTTGAAAGGATTTGACACAGTTGCCTATAAAATAAGCACCTAATAACATTTTCGGGAAAATCCCAAAAATCCCAAAAATCCCAAAATCTGAAAATGTTCTGAGTTGGAAGGGACCCACAAGGATCATCAATTCCAGCCCCTGTCTGTGCACGATACAGCCCCCAAAAAACCACACCATGTGTCTGAATCTGCATGGGACTAACAGGAGAGATAAAAGGCTTGCAGAAGGACCTGTGCCCTTCTGTCCCATCAGGTCTCCACCTGATACAATAGACCACAACATTTCAAATGGCAGTAGATGCCCCAGCTTAAGCCACACTCTAGGTGTCAGAATCTCACCAGCTGTGGCTGGTGAGTCACAGCATGGACTGCCTTTATATAAAAAGACAGAAACTTTCTAATACTGGGAAAGAAAGAGTGAAAGACCAAATTCTGGAACACAATGGAACTGACAGTCTGTTGTGGAGTCACCTCAGATGATTCATTCTGGAGGGGAGATTTGGGAGAAGTTTCTGTGGAGGGATGGCTCAATGTTCCAGTTTAAGTATAGCAATTCAGGAAAAGAAACTTTAATAAGAAAGGACTGGGCAAGAAAAGGCACAGTCATAAGAGCCTTGACAATTCGCAAGTCATGGTTCAGGTCCTAGCAGTCAGAACATTTAAGCAACAACATTATAATAGAGTTGGTCTTATCTTTAGGTGTTGTTTGTTTTTAGTGTCTTTACCAGACCCAGGTTGTACATCCTTTATTTCTCACCTGTAAGATTAGGAGCATGTATCTTGAATGAAACAACATCTAATGGCATGCCTCCAGCAAACGGCACTTTGGGAAAAATGCATCTAAGAGTTCCCTAAAAAAATCAAAAACATCAAGATTAACTTGTGCTTCACATGTTTAATTTCCACTGCAATTACTTCAGTGGCTGTTCCCACTTGGTCAAGTCAAGCACAGGCAGGAGTCTTTCCAAGATGCCCACTTCTGGTTTGCACACATCTGATTTTGCTAAAGATCTCTCTATTTCCCAGTGTCAAACCAGGACAGCCTGCACTGCTGTTAGCCATGCTCCCCCTCAGGAGAGGGAATCAATAGCTGCCCACTCTTTCTGTGTGAGGCTTTCACTGCTGCTTTCCTTGCATAGCCCGTGTTAACTTCTGCCAGGGATGTGCAGCCTGATATAAAACTTTCTATTCAGATGATCAGATTTGACAGATTTGTCTACTTATTAATAGACTAAGTTCAGCAGAATTTAAGATGCAAATTTATTCTTGGCCTATTTTCCTTTTTGCACTTTCCATCTCTGTTTCCTCCCCTGTGTTTTTTTTCCTCTGGCTGTTTACATTCCCTCATCTGCTTTGGTCCATATCAATAACATTAAGAATTGTAATCTTTTAATCTCCCATAGCTCACTAGATTACCTTTGCAAAGAAGGAAGGTGTTGCTGAGGCTGGGAATCCGTGACCTTTCCTCCTCACCTTGTCCTTGTGGGAGGATTGTTAGTGACACCCTGAAGAGAAGCACCAGGCCCTCCGCCCCTTCAGCAGGCAGACACCACATTTATAACAGTGGAGAGAAGAAACTCCTGGTGAGGGGAAGGGCAAAATAGTAACAACCTAGCCGAACTTTCATGGTGTCTATAATGGAAGTGAATTTGCAGTGAGGGCAGGTGACCTTGGTGGACATTTTGTGAGGAGCAAGGGTCACACCAGCATCCATCTTGTCCTTGCTGAGGGGAGGATGGCCCTGCGCTTGGTGCCACCAGAGCTACTTTTCCACTATGGCCATGCACACCACATACATCAGTTTTGTCTAAATTCAGTCATCTTTTTGGGCATGGTGAGAGAGACAACAGCCTGAGGGACACAGGAACTTACTTCAGCCTGGTGAGGGAGCAGCATGGGCTGCTGCTGTCCTCCAAGGGCAGGAAGAGAGAGAGTCACATAATTGTAGAATCCTTAATGTTGGAAAAGACCTCCAAGATCACCAAGTCCAACCTTCAAGCTAATACCACCATGCTCACTAAACCGCACCGTAAATTGCCAATGTCTACTCACTTATTTAACACTTCCAGGGATGTTGACTCCACTGCTTCCCTGGGGATCCTGTTTCAATGCCTAACTGCTCTTTCAGTGAATAAATTTTCCCAAATATCCAACCTGAACCTCCGCTGGTGCAACTTGAGGCCATTTCTCCCTGTCTTATCACTAGTTGCCTGTGAGAAGAGGTTGATCCCCAAACCTACCTCCTGCCAGCCTCTCCTGCTCCCTGAACTCCTGTGGAGGAGTCTGGCAGTCTCGTCAATGCCAGAGGTCTAAGAGCCCGTGGGGGCTGCAGGCAGCTGCTGTGTGGGACCATCTGCTGCTGGAGTCCTCCAGATACGGCAGCTGGATCATTACTTTGGCAGGGCACAGGAGCTGAATCCTTCTCCTGCCTTTATCTCCTCAACCGTGTGAGGAACAGAGCAAGCTGAGCTCTGCCTTGTTCTCTTTGCAGGACAGGTGTTTCTGAGCTGATCAGGATGTACCTCACAGGTCTGAGTCTGGGCCAGTCTGGTTGGTTTTGCTCATACAGGGACCAGAAGGACATGGGAAGTTGTCATGGATGTTCAGACTTACAGGAGGAGCACTGACCAAGGCACTTCCCACTCACCTTATTTGCTTTTAAATGAGATGGAACATACATAGTTTTAGGAAATAATAGAGCACCCAAGCTCAGTTAAAAAACTAATTACTGTTGGGAAATGATGGGAAACTGCTGGTGCCACAAGGCCTGGACAGGGTGCTAGCAGGGTGCTGCCAGAATGCTTGATAGAGTCAAGCATGTGCACTCCTGGTAGCCAGGAAGGTTCCACACCCACAGCCCAGAAGCAGGATTGAGTCCTGTGTTATGGTCAGGAGGAGGGATTTTGTTTATCACCATGACAACTTCTGGAATGCTAAGACAAAGCAACACTGAAACTGGACTGTAGTCTGAAATATTACAATGAAACTTTCTTAGAAAAAGGGGTCTTTGCCATCAACCTTCTACTAAAGACTTTATGCCTATCTGGTTTTTTCCTTCCTGTGACTCAGACACCTTCCTTCTGTTTTCAGCACACAGTATCCATCTTTAGCCAACAAAGGAAATAGGATATGGTTGAGCAAATATGATATCATAATTCAGAATTACAAGGTTTTCTTTTGGTTCCCTTTTTAGTTACTTGTGTGCTGCTAGTGTTTTTACAAGAACATGTTTACTCTCATAAAGGTTTTTGAGACAAATAAAACTCTTGCTGCAAATTGCTCTCAAAATACATGGAGGTGTGTGTGTTCTCCACCACCATGATATGACATCAACATTATATAAAGTTTGTTTCTATTTTTGTCAGGGAGCTGACAATTACAAATTTACTCGTTTGGTTTGCTGTTTGAGATGTAGTTATACATCAGCTTCTGCAGTTTTTATTTGAATGTTTTCTGGTGTTCTAAGGTTCTTCAGCTGCTTCCAAGACACAGAGCCAGCCAGGTTCAGTCTGTTATGGGATTTGTCCCCTCCCAGCCATGGGGCTGCATACCCTGACTTGACTGAATCCATATCCATATCCATATCCATATCCATATCCATATCCATATCCATATCCATATCCATATCCATATCCATATCCATAGTGGTAGCAGCACTGTGGTGTATAAACTGCCACTCTAGTATGCAGCTAAAATAATTTTCAAAATGCTTTTCCACACTTGCAAGCTATTTCCTGCAAACTTGTGAAATACAATGATTGGGAGAACACAAATATAACCAACATTTGCTGAAATTCTTCAAGTCAGGGTCATTGCCTGCCAATACTTTGGATATGATTCAGTATGACTGTTGTAAGGTCTGAGGGTCACCTAAACTCCTCAAAGCGTTTTTTACCATCCAGAGTTCTTGAACAATGCACATATTTCCTAAATAAACAGTGTATTTTATCTTCAGTGTTCTTTCCTTGCCAAAGAATGAGATCATGGAAGCTTTGTTCTTAATGGACAGATTTTTTTATGCCTCTTTTATGCTTTGAGATGGATGAACCAAAATGGAGCATAAATATTGTGGCTGTCCTCTCTTCACTTGCTTGTAATCACTCTTTAGTTCTCTTCAGGGCTTCAGGTATATTTTCCAAGTTGTTAAAAAAGGGTTTTAATTGCTCACATTTTATTTGATGCATGTTAGGTCATGAAATTACTGTTAAGTAGGAATGCATGTGTATGCACTCATATAAATAAATAACACTTCTTAAAATCTCCCAACTCTCAATTTTTTAATCAACCACTGAGAGCAGTAGAGCTTGAGAGGCTTTTAAAATATTTCTTACCTTTGTATTTTTTTTTTCTGTGTTCTGTAAAAGTGTTACCTTTTTGAAAAATTGGATTGAAAAGAAATGTAACATTTTCTTTCAGTTCTCAAGTCCTTCCTTTTGCTTATCAAACCTAGGGGCCATTATTTTTTTCTACATGCTAGTCAAAGACAGTAGACAAAGCAAAAGTAAAATGGCTGAGTTTAAAAAATGTCTTAGGTTTTGGAATTTCTTAACATTCTTTTTCATTTTTAATAATAATCCTATTTTTTCTCTCTGAAACTTTGATATTTAAACAAGATCACATACATATTTTTTCAGACTCATTTTTTGACACAACACAAGCTAGTGGCATAAGAAGGCAATTCTGCATTTTGGGATTAAGTAGCTACAAATCTAATATAATTTTTCTTTCATTTTAATCTTTAGGTCTGCATTAACTCACAGGTTTTTTTTTTATCCTGAGGAAAATAAAGCATATTTCTGGACTTCAAATCTTGATGTACCAGAGGAAGAAATTTACCTTCAGGTGAGTGGAAATGTTATGGTGGCTCATAGTTCCCATTTTTACTTTATGAATCCTGGTAAAATACAAATCAATCAAAGCAAGATTTGTTATTCTTGATGGAGCATTTTAACTCAAGCAAAGTGGGAACAGTCAAAAGATAAATTTAAGTGCCATTTACAGACTGAAAAAGGAATTTCTTTTCCATGCAATAGCTAGAGGTCTCCTTCAGAAAGCAGGAAGTCTGATAACAGAAGAGGAGCTCCATGTCTCACAGGAACGGACCCTGCCTCTCTAAAGGAATCTCCTAAGCTTCTGTGGGATGAGGTGTAGGAAGGGGTGAAAGAAAAAAATGAAACTGAGTCTGGCTTTTAGCTAGTTTTGGGGACTTTTTTCTCATGGAAATGGTTTAAAGGGAAAAGCACTATAATTCCTCCTCAGACTCCATTTCTTACTTCTTACTTCTTTTTAGTAAAAATTTTCAATACTTTCAAATGAAATTTGGCAATAGGTCAGGATAATAAAAACAGTATGAATTTGCTGTAAATAATAATAAAAAATATTGCTCGAACAACTCCATCACTTTCCTGTTTGTTTGTAGAGTCTCTTATTTTCTCCCTCCTGACAGTTTTATCCTTCTAAGATATTTGCTTCCTCAGGTGGAAAACATTAAAGTCTGAAAATACATCATGGTCCTTAGTCTTGCAGGTAAACAGCTGAAACAGCCTGACTATAAAAGTTGTGGTGTCC
Source organism: Climacteris rufus (assembly GCA_013398175.1). Classification (NCBI taxonomy): domain Eukaryota; kingdom Metazoa; phylum Chordata; class Aves; order Passeriformes; family Climacteridae; genus Climacteris; species Climacteris rufus. Next base: position 430,759 of record VZRZ01005362.1, read on the forward strand.
TCTCTATCGGTTGAACTGAACTATGATGTGGCAACTTTGTGCTCAGACGGACAGTGAAAGTAGACAAGCTTTTGTAAAGGGAATGGAAAGGTTTTGACTCATCATCACCTTTACTGAAAAAATAATGAAAGCACAGGGACAAGGAATCAGGACTGCTGAGACTAAGAAGAAAAGAAGAAATGACCCTACAGTGTGCCATGGTCTCCAAACCCATAATGTTTGTAATGCCTGTCTCAAAGATCCTACCTAAGGACCAATCTGTGAAATGGAAGATGTCATTTGCAGGGAAAATGAATTTTTGCATGAACCACCCCCCATGACTGTTGTTCATTAATTGAATGTACAGAGCACAGACAGAAGAAAAGAAATAGATCATGTCATACCTGAAATAGGAAAAGGGAGGAGGTGATGATGGCATACAAGGGACAAAGTGATATATAAGACAAGACATGACATGAAAGTCAAAGTCAGATAAAGTGAAAGACCAAAATATGAAAGAATAGTGACACAAAGTCATGGCACAATCTTAACAAGACAGTGTCAGGATAAAGGATCATGGATGTTTTCAAGCTGTCTGCAATTTCCTTCAATAAACTGGCTTTAAAGATTTTATAGCATTTCCCACAGGAAGGTCTACAGGCCTATTAAGGTATATAGTATTTGTTAGCCAGAGGTTCCAAGTCCCACTGTAATATCATTTCCAGTTCAGAGAAAAGGATCTCTGCTATTAGAAATTATCATTAATAAAAAGATGCCTGTCAGTTGACCTTTCTCAGCAAAAACATAACTTGTAAAATCTCTCTGAAAAATCTGACGTATATCTCAAATATATGATTTGAATTTCCATTCTGAGGCCAAAACCTCATCTTCATCACAGGTTCATAATTCTCATTAACATCAGTGCAAACTTAGTGCAAATCCAAGAGTAAAATCTGTCCTCTAGCCTTCCAAAGGGTCTGAAGTAGTGTGTGAAAGTCTAGGGGTTTTTAGCTCATAGAATCATAGAGATATTGGTTGGACTATTGGAAGGCCATAATCCAACTTTTGACTCAGGGAAGGAGTATTGCTGACACTGGATCTGATCATATGCTGGCTTTCATTAAGTCAGTCTTCAAAACTTCCAAGTTTGGAGACTGCACAAACTCTGGACACAATTTTTAAGTGTTGTACTGCCCCATTGGTGAAGAAAACTTTTCCTTTCCTTTCCTTTCCTTTCCTTTCCTTTCCTTTCCTTTCCTTTCCTTTCCTTTCCTTTCCTTTCCTTTCCTTTCCTTTCCTTTCCTTTCCTTTCCTTTCCTTTCCTNCTCCTTCTCCTTCTCCTTCTCCTTCTCCTTCTCCTTCTCCTTCTCCTTCTCCTTCTCCTTCTCCTTCTCCTTCTCCTTCTCCTTCTCCTTCTCCTTCTCCTTCTCCTTCTCCTTCTCCTTCTCCTTCTCCTTCTCCTTCTCCTTCTCCTTCTCCTTCTCCTTCTCCTTCTCCTTCTCCTTCTCCTTCTCCTTCTCCTTCTCCTTCTCCTTCTCCTTCTCCTTCTCCTTCTCCTTCTCCTTCTCCTTCTCCTTCTCCTTCTCCTTCTCCTTCTCCTTCTCCTTCTCCTTCTCCTTCTCCTTCTCCTTCTCCTTCTCCTTCTCCTTCTCCTTCTCCTTCTCCTTCTCCTTCTCCTTCTCCTTCTCCTTCTCCTTCTCCTTCTCCTTCTCCTTCTCCTTCTCCTTCTCCTTCTCCTTCTCCTTCTCCTTCTCCTTCTCCTTCTCCTTCTCCTTCTCCTTCTCCTTCTCCTTCTCCTTCTCCTTCTCCTTCTCCTTCTCCTTCTCCTTCTCCTTCTCCTTCTTTTTCCCAACACTTAATAGAGTTAAGAAAAAGATTAAATTTAACCACTTATTTACATAGCATAGCAGCACAATTTTCCTTTGTTAGTAAAATATAAAAGGATTTATATTGGAGACCACAAGTTTTAACAGAACTGGCCTCTTGGTACTGTGAAAACCAATGAAAAGGTAAGACACAATGCTTTAAAATCTGCTCTGTGAATCATTTGAACCACTTGATTTGTAGTTTTAGCTTTTACCTGAAAGATGTAACTCTCTTTGGGATAAAAGATCTGAATTTAATTGTCAACCTGCAATTGTTTATAGGTGCACTAGGAATGGGATTTAGCTGCCTGAGCGTAGATGTTTTGTGCCACTTGTGGTGCCCTGGGTTATCTAAGGCATCAGCACATTACAAATAATATACTGGAGGGAACCTACAGGGTGATTCATCTCAGTCTAAAGCAAATATCAGATGTCCATAGGTGAGTGTCCATAGGTACAACGTATGTCTTAACTCTTGCTGTAATGGAGGTGACTTTTAGGGATCAGTTCTGTCATAGGTACATAGCTGCCAAGCTTATTTGAGATGTCCAAGGGATGCCCTAGCTGCTTGCATAGGGTTGGAAGGTACAGATACCCATATCCTTCTGATCTGGCAGATGGAAACCAGGTAGAATATCCAAGGGCATCTAATATAAGCAGAAGCCTGCTGATTTTGGCAAGATGTGGGAAGTGAGGAGGAAGACGTTGGTGTTAGACAGACGTGCTGAAATCCTGCCAGTAGCCAGCTCTTGTCACTGCCTTTATATCATATAAACAGTTGACAGAACATATTGACACTTTCCAGTGTAAAAATTGTCGCAGTGTTACTGTTTCCCAACAGTTTAAAATGTTGACACCCTAAATGACAGATCTCAAAGAAAGAGAGAGAAAAAAAGAGGATGCTGTGAAGGAATGGGGAACAAAATAAATAAGGGAATGAGAATTTGTGGACATAGTCTCTGGGTAGACATCTAGGGATGGAAAGTAATCCGATCAGATTGAACTCTGGATGGTGGAGGACAGGGACAGGGTTGGGAAGGTGGCTCACTGAGCCCAGAGGCTTTGGGGAACAAGTTGATATGTGGATCACAGCAGGACTGATGATACGTGAGCATCCTGAGGAAAATCAATACAGGAGACAGTGAGGATAGAGGCTGGAGGAGAGGGGTCTGCACTAGCTACACTTCTAATGCCAAGCAGCACCAGGGCCTGTTCACTGGCCTCACAGACAGCTGGCACCTTTAGGGCACAGCCATGTCGTTAAACAGTCTCTGACTCTAAAGAAGAAAAAATACATTCAAGATTCCTGTTGGGAATATTTCTGGCCAGGACTAGTGCCTGTGTCCAGGCAGCACTGGAGCAATGCTAACTGACTGGTGACAACACCAGGAGGGACCATTTCAGTGACAGCCTTGTGCCAAGCCTCAGATCTCTGCCCTGGTATATTTGGTTTAGTAAATTATGTTTGTATTATCCGTTCCCAAGAGTTTTTCCCAATAGCCACTTTGATGCAGCCCTGTTTTGGGTGCCAGGCGAGTCTAGGTATGGAGATAGGAGCTGCTCTGTGCTGATTGCCCTGGAGGCTGCAGAAGAATCCTCACATCACATATCCCCTTCCTACCCACTTATGCTTGAACCACAGCTTAATTCCTGCCTGAAGCACTGGCCAAATCCAGGTCTTTGCAGACCTAGAAGAGCCCTGAACAGGGTGAAAGCCAGAACTGCAGCATCTGAATATCGGAACAATAAATCCCATTAGGACATAATTCTAACCTTCAAAGAGAGGATACCAAACCATTCCTTACAATGTCAGAATTTCATATGGAGAAGCCAAAAAGTTAACTATCCCAGACTCTACTTCATCGTTTTTCATAAAATTGACGTGCAGTATTTAGTGGAGAAATTTTATTTCACAGAGGATTTTAATGTTTTAAAATGTACTTATTTTTGGCTTCACAACAAAACAAAGCCTGATTCCATGAGATGATCTCAGATTTTTGGATCCAAAAAGATCTGTGGCTTTTAGTGGAGTCTGGTTTCCAAGATCCGAGTCAATCTATCACTAAGTTTACCTGTAATATTTGGTCTGTGACAGTCCTGGAGAAACATCCAGGCAGGAAGCCAAACAAGGTTTCATCAAAACATTCCCAGATTTCTGGACCACATTTGCTGACCGAAATAGTCCTTACAAATGGTTTGATTGCTATCAAATGACAAATGAAGTCAGAATATCTGAGTATTTCTGAGTAATTCTGCTCCTGATTAGTAAATCTAGTCATGTCCTTCCCAAGTCCATCATTTCATTCCTTCTATTTTCTGGACAGAAAAAAAGAAAAATGTGGCCTTCCCACCACTTTACTTCTCTCTGTCTTCCTAAAAACTTTTTCCTCTGATAATTATCTGGATCTTTTTTAATCCCTTTATGTATCCTTAAATCTACTGTCACCTGAATTCTTCAGTTGTCACCTATAGTGAAATCTCAATTCTTCTAAGCTCGAGTCTATATGAATTTTCAGAATACAGAAGCCACCTGTGTGGTTCCAGAGAAAGAATAGTGTTCTTGGACCTCTGCTGAATCATTTGCTTGTTATCCTTAGAAGTAGAAAGAAGGACGTGAGGGTGTTTTCTATAACCAAGGTTGTTACACAGGAGGAGGTGATTGCAAAGATCAAGGCCAGGGTAGAACATCAGCTGTGGTGAATACTGGAGGGAGTGTGTGGGCATAAAAACCAGAATGCTGAGGAGAATAGTTGGAACTGCAGAATACTTCTGCAATAAACCCAGCTGGGTCAGATAAGGGATTTACAGCCTCTCAGCTGATTGCACTTTATCTTGTTTTTGTCCCGAGGAGGACAGATTCCTTACATAAGCAGCAACCTCAGAGGTGACTGGGACATTTGTGAAGGCATATCATTTGTAAAAGCAAAACCAAATTTTCTCTTCTTGCCTTAAGTTATCTGGGTACTTACAATAAGTACATGGATTGTGTGTGATCTGATTTTTCTCGAGGCAGCTTTGAAGTTTCTTGCCTTTTTTCAGACCCGAAGAAAGGTTTAAGTATCTGAAAGTTTCTCCATTTTACTTCAAATAATTGAATAGAAAACAGAATCTTCCCCTACCATTTTCATCTGTCTTACTACCACTAATAAATAATTACTGGAATAATACTTTAAAACAAACCAACAAAAAACAAAAAAAACCAACCAACCAACCAGACAAAAAAAAAATAAATAAATAAAAGAAACACAACAACACAAAAAGCCCCAATGCATTTTATCTTTTACCTAGTTCAGAACTCATGTTTGTCCACATAATGTGCCATAAGCCCCTCTGGAGTTGTACTTTAATTCTTGGTATCCTTGTTCTCCTCTTACATGCTGAGTTTTCTGTTAAATTGCAAACCTACAGTAAAACTAGATTTTCCAATCTCAGCCAAAGGTCTTCTTACTGGTTATCACATAACTGTGTTTTTTAGAGACAAAATCCAAGCCAGAAGCATCATCTAAAGGAGAAAGTGAATGGTACCCTGACTATTGCTCCAAAAAAGCATGTAATTGTTGATGGGATGACTAGACCAATGAAACAGTGCCTGAATTTTGTTCAACAAGCTGAAGAGAAATATTTGAATTTCAGAGAATCACGTTGTGAACAAAAACCAGAAACAAAACCAAACCAAAATGCAGTGATTCAATGTATCTTATTTTCCAGAACCTTCAATTTGATGGAAATGTCAGTATTGTGTCTGAATCAGAATATCAAAGGGAGGGGGTGAGAATTTCTGCACAATCAAATCTCCAAGTATCTTAACTAGACTCTACTCATAAAACTCACTCTGCTCCACTGAAGTGTTCCCTTATGTAGATCAATAATAATTGCCCTTTGGCAGTTTTTTTTCCACGTTTTTTTGCTTCATTTCAGTAGCAAAACTGAAGTGCTGCTAGTATTTAATGTTTACGTGAAAACTCATCCCTATAATAAGCATTCTGTAGTTGTACAAACTGTAACCTGAGCAGTAAATTCACATCCCATATTTTCCCAGTGGAATTGACATTGCATTTTCTGTGCTCTGCCCTTCTAGTATCAAAACCAACTCAAGCCCCCACACTTCTACTTTGCTGCACTGACTTCAGAGGGCATTCAAGCAATGTTGGAAAAATGCTCAAATTTCACTAGTTGCCTTCTTATTTATAACACATTCTTAGACACTTTTTTAATGCATAAGAACCTTGAAGAATAGCTAAGTAGATCAGATCACTAATTCCTGTGAGCTAAGAAAATGAATTATTTTCTCCCGTATTTTCTAATTTGAGCTCCTTGTTGGCCTACATAAAATTTTTGCCTGATTTTTTTCTTTTAGTCAACAAGGTCAGGGATAACTGTAGCCAATAAACAAAGAAGCAAACAATAATGCAGCAGTAATAGTAAGAAAGATTAATGCTAGTGCTTGAGTGCTCCCAGCAAGATTAATTTTCCTGAAAACATTAATTATTCCTTTTCCTAGGTCCAGTGCAAGTTGAGTAAATGCTGTGCTGATGGACCTTGAAGGTTACAGAGGTGGATGCAGCTCTCTGATAAGCTTTTGTGTGTCTAAGACTTTGAGGAAATCACATGCAGTCTGAAGTCTCCTCAGTAGAGGCTCTTGTTGTGGTTCCCGAGATCATAGAATCATAGAATCATTGCAAAAGATCATAATCATAATGTTGTAAAAGACCTCTAAGATAATTTTCACAACCCTTTGGATGGTGATAGTGTCCACTGCTCCCTGTGGATTCATTCTTCCCCAAAAAAGTTGGATTTCTCTAATCTGAAGTTAGACAACTACCACAGAGCTGCCTATGCCTGAGATTTAGATTAGTTCCGAGGAAGAAATTCTTTACTGTGAGAGTGGTGAGGCCCCGTCACAGGTTGCCCAGAGAAGCTGTGGCTGCCCCATCCCTGGAAGTGTCCAAGGCCAGGTTGGACAGGGCTCTGAGCAACCTGGGATAGTGGAAGGTGTTCCTGCCCATGCCAGAGGGCTGGAATAAAATAATCTCTAAGGCCCCTTTCAACCCAACCCATTCTGAGATTACATGATTCTATGAACTCTCCTCTAACTCTCTCTCCAGGCACAAAGAAAAATGTCCTTTTGGAATGCTGTCCATCTGACCTGCCTTAGAAGGAGCTGCATGGCCGAGTGCCTGGCCCAGGTCTCTGCTTGCAGAGGGGCTGTGGTGGCTGACTCAGACACAGATAAATCTGCCCCAAGCCAGGGGAATTTTGGCACTGTGCAGGACCAGAAGGGTGGGCAGCAGAGTTCTCACAGGCTCGCAGAGTAATTCTGCACAGACAGCAGAGATCCAGTCCAGACACAGATCTGATCTGCCCAGTCCACACAGTGCTGCATCATGTGCAAACTTCATGGTTCAAAGAGCACTTTGAACACCTCTTCTCTATCTTGTAGGCTGCCTGGTGTCTATTTTGGCCCAATATCTACATGCAAACACTTTCCTCTTTTGCCAATGCTATCAGTTTTTGTGATTTTATGACAAATTTCTTGATATTTACTGTTTTCCTTCTGTTTCCCTGAAGGTCCCATTTTTTAATGTCTTGCTGTGTAAATAACTAAATTTTCATTTTGAGATAAAATGCAGTCTTCTGACATGGGGAAATATTTGAAAATTCAGTTCCAAAGAACATCAATCAAGTTCAAACAAACAAACAAACAGACAGAAAAGCCACAAAAACCCAAAGCCCCTTGTATTATTTCAAATAATAAATAAAAATTATTCTTGTTTTTTAGGGGAAGCTGTTTCTCTCTCAGCAGTCCTGGTTTTTACTAGTGATATGCTGCTCTTTTGATCTTTATTTTTTTTCTCTAGCAATTACAGGAAAAAGAAAAAAAAAAAGCTTTTCCTTAGTGACAGACTGCAAATCCTGATGCACCGTTCATTTCCAAGGTTAAATTCATCAATGCTTCTCTCTGTGATTTTCCTTGCAAGAGCCAAGGGCATAAAATTTCCCCGAGACGGACCTGGCTGTGCTGCACTTCTCTGCACTGCTCTTCTCCATGACTATTTATCCCTCCTGTCCTTCTGTACTCTGATGGTTCCAAGAGATGTTTCTGGCAGTTGCAGAAGATTTGGTGCCCTGCAGTATGCAGGGACAGGATGAAAATAAAAAGACCATCTGCTTTCTGCAGCTTTGGTCACTCAAGCAATGGTAAGCATCCCTCCCTCCTGGTTCATCAGAAAAGGAGAGCGTGGGAGCTGGAATGGGTGGGGGATGCTATTTCTGCCAGTGTTAGGTACTGAATGTGTGATCACCTACCAGGACATATGGCAATTACTTCCTGCAGCTCACAATATCTCACATGAATCTTTTCTCATCTAGAACCACTGATCTTTTGACTCTTTCCATCAAGGGAAATAAAGGAGAAGACCACTTAGCAGCTGCTCTCTCCAATCTCTATTCAGATGGTGATTGTAACTAAGTAAGTTTGTCTTGTCAAAATGCTTTTGAGCACGGAAGAAGCTACTGCCAATATTTTCCTGGCAAGCATCTGAGCCTTGCCCTACCTGTGCTGGGGATTTTAGACTTCTGTCGTGGTAACCTGAACAAAGGGAGCATCAGTTGGCAGAAAAACTTCTAAACTTTGTTGTTTTAATTTTTTTTAACTTTAGTTATATTCCTTCCTCCCTTCCTCCCTCCCTCCCTCCCTTCCTCCCTTCCTTCCTTCCTTCCTTCCTTCCTCCCTCCCTCCCTCCCTCCCTCTCATAAAGCAGAAATCTACCTGTTTTCAACAAGCAGCCTGACAGTTCATAATTTCACACAGGTATCATGTCTCTTCCTTCTCTAATATCCCAGATTTAAAGGACTTTAAAACTGGTGGAAAGGACCAAGGCTTTACTCCATGTGTCACCTTTTGAAATGTTAATTTGAAAGGGACAAAAACTCTCAATAAGAAAAAAGTGCCAAGCCCTTTGGGTATGATTCCCTAATTAAAGTTTGCTCTGATGACATTGTTTTGCATATTTTGTGATTGGATCTCTTGCTGATAGATTTGGGATAGGGTGGAGTTTATGATGAATAGGGCAGAAGTGAAATTATCTCCTTCCTGCATTTGCAATTTAAATAAATCTCAGCAGAATTAATTGCTAGTGATGCAAATACTTTTTTTTCTAAGTCGTAACTGGATTCATGAAGGCTAAGTCCCATCTCAGCTGCATACTTTCGCTAGCAGATGAGTCTCTATGAGAAAAAATTATTTGGAAACCTCATTGTTTCTACCAATGAAATGAGCAAAATAGACCTTTTCTTTAATACTTTTTTAAATCTATGCATCTCTGGAAACTTTGAATATTTTATTCATGTATTTTAGTGTTGTCTCACCTATTAGATGGAATCCTATAAGGAGCTTGGAGAATTCCCATCTGAACCCTTCTAACTGATGTTTTAGCAGAGATAAAAATACAGGGTAATGAACCAATGTCCCATTATTGACCAGCCAAGGTGGGCAGCTTCCATAAACAGTTTAATCTCATTGTTAAAGGAAATAGGGGTGCTGCTGTAATATGAACAAGTGATAGGTGCTTTAGTGCACATCGAGAATGTTTACTGGAAGAACATTAATGGAAAGAGGATGAGGTTGTGAGCATTACAAGCTGACTGGAGGCAAAAATAATTGCAAAGATAAAAAGCTACAGCTTTTTACAGGAGTAGCTGCACCTGAACAAATAAATCCTTTTTTTTTGCAGGTAGGCAGTGAAGTTTTTTACGTGTCTTCCCTGTGCCTGTAGTCATGGCCCTTTACAGACCTCCTCTGCTGCCCACTCCCTCCTTTACTTCTCTCAGCTTCCCCATGTGCCTCAACACACATCTACAATTGTTTATGTCAGGAATTTCTCCTCTGAGACCCCAGCCCTTTGGAACACCCTTCCTCTGTCTCTGCCTCATTGACTCACACTGGCTCATCAAACGTCCACTGAGAACAAGTATCTCTTTTCCTTCTCTAAATCACCTCACTGTTTCCTTGCTCTCAATGATGATTTATCTCCATATTTAATTAATTACATGTTTGGTTTTTGAGGTACAGTTCTTCTGTGAGATGCCAAATAAAATGAAGCTTTGTAGAAGGTTTACAAGTGGAAAAAGAAGAATGGTAAAAGCTTTAATTTTTGTTTCTACAGAATTCCAGCTGCATTTCTGTGCAGCAAATGTATACTTTTTAATCCTGTAGAAACTGGCAAAAAGAACATGGTCTGGAAATGTTCTCTGGGCATTGCGCATGTTTCATCTCACCAGATGTAGACACCCACATCTGTGACTGTCACCCTGGGCTTCCTCTATATTGAGACACTTTTAGAGCAATATCCTTCCCATTCTAAAGTACAAGTCAGATTAAGTTTCTTAAAAGTGGTTTTCTTTTTATTCAATTTTACTATAAGAAAAGACTAAGTGTTGACTTACTCCAATTTGCAAATCCACCCTGTACAACTCCAGACTTCAGTGTCCTACCCATGGTAATTTTTTGTGACTCATCTTCCTTTTTTAGAGAAAAAGAAATCATTATGGGGAATAGAAAGAAATACAAGGATCACCTGTACTAAGGAGTTATTAAAATGAAAGCTGAGAAGCATCTGGGAGACTCACAGGTCGGACATGCTGAACCAAGCTCGAGGGCAGTGACACCTTCACTGCAAAATCTTTGTTTGCATAGCACATCAAGGGTTGTATCTGCCTGAGTCCCACGTGGGAGGCATTCTGTACTGTGAATTTTGGCTCCTGGTTTTCATTTCTGAAAGATAATGAGGAAGAAAAGATACAACAAGATTTCATTAAAAAAAGGCAAGAAGCCCATGTGGCCTGATTCATACTTTTAATACAGGGCATGCATACTATTGTAGAAGTCCTTATTAATTACATGTTTTCATCTAACTAGCAACAAAAGCTTCATGCTGGGGTGAAAAATAGGATGAACAATCTCATCAGTAAAGCTGTGGACAAACTTAGCACATGCAGTTAAAGTCAAATCTGCATTCCATTAAGCCCAGTGAAAGAAAAAATAACCCTCAAAGAAAAGCCTTAAAGACTTAGTAGGCCTTAGTCTTTTCACCCTCTGTTTAATTATGTTGCCCCCTGCGTAATTATGTCCTACAAGTGTTATAATGCTTAGAAACTTCTTCAGCCACCAAAATGAGTCTGGCCATTTAGAATTCTGCTTTTTTATGTCTTCCTCCAATATAATTCTGAATCAGGGCATAAAAGCTGCAGCCACAGACTTTCCTGGAGGATTTGACAGAACGCTACAAAATAACACTTGGTTTTGTCTTTATTGCACCACACATGAGTGCCTCCATCTCGTTAATGCAGGAAATGTGTTATCTGAGGGAGAGGAGCTTGGAGGCTTGGAACATCAGTGCTATTCTTTAGAGCCCCTTTTTTTTCCCATTTTATCTATTAGACGGTAAGGCAAATTAAATGTCTCATCATGATGAAATAACAGATTCTCCAAATGTGTCCATTTGGCAAGAAAGCTGTGTATTTTTGTCAGTGCACTAGCCTCAGTCCCACAAGGGGACTGACTGGCTTCCAAGCTGTAATAAAGGAAGTGACAAGATGGGTTAGTTGTTGCTGGACTCTTCTTTTTGCGCTGAAAGCATTTATTTGCTTGCTTTCACAGGGGATTCTTCCCTGAAAACTTTTCCATCTAGAAGCCTACTCCATTCACAGCAGTGTTAGCTTTGAAGGAGGCAAAGGAGCATCTGTGTTGTTTCCTGCCCCTTCTGCAAAACTGCTCTCATTTGAGTCAGTACTTTTCTCTCCTCATGGCCTTATTCCCTTTGCAGACTCCCTCACAGGTGAGCATTCTGCAACATCTAATCAATTATTTTCTAACACTGCTACTAATTGGTAATGCCTGTGCCAATATTTCAGTACCTGGTGAACTCTTGAATCTGAAAACTTATGAAATCCCAGAGCAAACTTCTAATTCCACATCCACAGGCTCCCTTCATCTCTTGTTCATCTGAGATCACATTTTCCACTCCCATGTTTTAGGTTGCCTCTTAAAGCAGGAGTACCAAGCCTGCCAGAGTTCAAAAAATGTTTGGACAACACTTTCAGGCACAAGTGGGGATTCTTGGGGCTGTCCTGTGCAGGGACAGGACTTTGATTATCTAGTAGGTCCCTTCCAATTCAGGACTCAATTATATGTTTCTGTGCTTCAATATTTCTATATTTACAAGGCCTGTCCACTGAAGAAGTAGGATGTGAAACTGCAGGGGGGGTCCTGGTAAATTTTTCTCCCAATCAGGGACATCTGTTTTCCTGAGGGTTCTAAGCTGAGGAACTGAAAGAAAAGGCATTATTTTGTCCTTTATTCTCTCTTCCCCACTCTAGACATTATTTTTTAATAGCAGCCACATTATGTCTGTCTGGACAACAGCCTGTCCCTAAAGACCTGTGGCCCTACTAAACCTCATCTCCACCAGGATCCTGCAGCATGAGGAAGCACAACCAGAGCTTTAACAGACCTGCGTCCTACCAGCTGCTGTGTCCTACAGGAACTGGAGTATCCAATCTGCTGTTTATGACTGAGACAGTTAGGACAGGCCTGCCCTGTAGATATATAGAAACCTGAACAGCTCTGAAGATGGAAATGCTGTGTATTGGCCGAAGGCTCAGATTTTCAACAGCTTTGACACCTCTGCACCTTGTGCCAAAATGTGGTGTAACAGCCCTTAATGAGAGAGAAGAAACATATTTGAAGGACTAAAGAGGAATCTTAACAAAGTTTTTCAACCCTGCTTCTCTGACACAAGTTCTTCATGAGACCTGTAAGTTCTCAAGAATGAGTATAACACTGTGGACATCATAAAGACCCAGGACACTTAGCTCTGACTGGATTCAGAGAAAGATGCAGGTTTGTTTTGAAATTCACAGAAGCAAAATATACCTGTTCTGGAAGAAGAACACAGTTTCCCATTTCCTCCCACCTTGGGAGAAGAGAGCAGTGCATTCAGGCCCTCTGTGATCAGACCTGTCACAGGAGGATGGAAAGCTCTGACTGGAAGACAGGAATGGGGTTGAACAAGGCATCACTCAGAAAGGCACCATAAGAGGACTGGAAGAAAAGGTCAAGGTGAGGTTTGAGCTTTGGTAAAAAAAGAAGTAAAATATTCTACTATGCCCCTTTTCCTCTCCAAGTGTAATTTTCTCTCTCTTAAGTGCAGCTGAAGATTATGTAGTAGAAAAACAGATCCAAGAATAGCTGACATCCTTATCCTTAACACCCTTGTACTATGTCAAATTCATCTGCACAGGTTTTTCTGTCCTATCTAATAAAATATTTAAATATAAAATCTTAAATAAGCTGTAGTTTTTTTCTGCCTGTATGAAAAAAGAGCCCAGAAAATCTGCATAGAACAATGGAGGGTTTTACTGCTCCCCGTGGCACTTTTTTATGTTCTCCTGGGGAGATCCACTCCTGGCTTCCCTCAAAAATTTCAATACAATCTCACAATTATATTTTTAAATTAAAACAATTTTTATACTTTTATTTTCAGTTCCAGTGTGCCTCATGAGACAGAAGGTAATAAAGAAATAGAAGTGAGAAGGATAAATGATTGCTATAGGTTAAAAGTATCATTTGGTGAAAACCCAGCTGCATCCCAAGGTACTTAGGTAGGCAAGGATATACCTACAAGAGGTGTGTGTACTGGCTCCCTAGTGCCTGCTTTTTGTCGCACTTGGACACAAAAGAACCACACAGACACCTGTCGGAGAGAGAAGCCAGGAAAGGGGCCAAGAGACCCCGGACTTTATTTTTATCTCTACTTAGAAACCACCGTGGATTGGAGGGAGAAATTGCCACCCCTCAATAACACTGGTCAAAGGAAAAATCCATCAAACATCTCCGCCCAGGAGAAAGGAATGCAAACAATAGAACACAGTTAGAAAAACATGGCTATTTTTACAGAAAGTGCGTGAGAAACTGTTACAGAAAAATGAAAACATCAAAGAACTGCAAAACTCAGGGCAACAACTTTTTGCATTATAAAATGCTGAATTCTGTTTTCTGACTTATTCAGTTACAATTAAAGTATTGGATGGATATAATTTAGAGCATTGGTTGGACTGCTCTTACTCTTCATATGAAATACATGTTGTGTCTCTGTCCTGAAACCCAAGGTTATTGGACCTGATTTCACTTGGATTGACTTGTCAAAGCAACTTTTGTTCACTTTTCCTTAGATAACATCCAGTTTCATTTGATATGTATCTAATTAATGTCTATAAAATTAGCTGAGTTCTGTTCTTCAAAAGATTTTAATTTAGATTAATTTGTTTCAATAGAATTGATAATTAGCAGCTTGTGTGGAAGATGGGACTTTATTTTCTCCAAAGGCAAGGAGAGAAGCTCCATCTCATGGAAATATTTTTATCAGATATGAAAAGACACTTGAAAACATTTAGAATATGACATTTCACTAAGAAATATCACTAAGTTTTTGGCTATTTAAATCAGGCCAACTCTGTTTAATATAATTCCATTAGATTCTATAATGTCTTTATTAGATCAGTCTTATAATATTTACAAAATCTCATTTTTTAAAAAAAGTACATAAATCTTCAGAGGCTGTAGAAACTTGGTAAATGGAGTTAAACATTCAAGTTTCTTTAATCAGATGGAAGTCCTTGCTCTTCTGTCCTCCAATAGGGTAGCAAAGTGGTTGGAAGCATTGGTGCATGTGATATTTTTACTAGTTTATAATGCACTTCCTTATTTATTGTGATGCCAACTTTTTAATTTTGGGAGAACTATCATCTTTTATGACACTATTGACCACCATTTTTACAAAACATAGCCTTATAAATCCTGGTGAAGTTTTTATATAAATATACTTAGAAATTTTAATGACATATAAAGCTTCAATGATGAAAAAAGCATTCCCTGCATTTAATATTACTGAACACAAGGGTGCAACCACTAATCCATTCTCTTGAGCTGTCTTCTGCATTTTTTGAAAGAGGGGGAATAAAGTTATTTCTTTAACAAGGTAGTGTTTACAGCCAGAATGAATCACAGTTACAGTCATGTATGATGGCTCCAGAACCCTCCTCTTCCTCCCAACACTTTTGTCTTCCAGCTTACCTTAGCTCACAGGCCATGGAGTTATTTGCCTTTTAGGATTAAATCACATATACCACTTTAAAAACATTCCCAAGTTGCTTTACAGTGTTGGCAATACTAAAATTCAAATTATATAGATATAGTCTCCATTGTTTCCCATCTGTACTGAGCACTGACTTTACTGAAATGTTGGCCCAACAGTGTATTAATCACTCTAATTGTTCTAACTTCATCTTGTTAAGGCTCTTAGTTACTGGACAATTATTTTTACGAAAAAGGAAGTAAAATAGCCTATGTTATGAATTAGACTCAAAACTGAAAAAAATGTTTAAAAGTATTTAGTTAATTAAAAAATGGAAATATTTGAATGAAATTAAATATAACATTTTAAGAAGAGAGTGGGGTTTTTCTGTTTTTGTTTTCTTTTTTTTGTTTTTTTTTTTTTTTTTTTTTTTGGAGGGGGGTTGTTGTTCCGTTTTCTTCGTTTTTTTAAAGAAAAAACACTAGGGCAAAGAAATGGCTCCCTTGGTCATTGCTTTTGTCATTCCAAGAGCCAAGCATGTACTCTCCATCTGTAGAATTTTCATTCCATACTCAAGACCAGAAGATAAATCAAAATAAACCATAAGATAAATTTATTCCCCATGGCCCAATTTCTGATCCTTTACTTCTGCAGAGCCCCATGTAATCTTCTACTCCAAATCACTGAATTGTCATTGCCACACAGTTTTATTTATCAAAAGTATGTGGTCCCAGAGAGTCACTTTATAAACATACATAGAAGATGTTAAATACAAATGAATGTAAAGTTTTTCTCTCAGAGATTTTTTGAAATATATCTAAGAAATTTGGAATTGCAAGTCCCACTTGCCCTTGATAGAACTTGTTTTTTGAGTTCATGGAGGCTGGTTCTCCCCTGCATATCTCTACAAGAGATTTCCATAACTCTAAGTATACTTCAGGAATTCACAGAACCAGCATAAAGTATCTTGTGATGGCTTAAATTAAATTTCCCACACCAGTGATGTCAAGTGATGTTATTTCTTAATTTCTTCTATAGATGAGGCAACATGGAATTAAATGATGGCTACAAGGGAAGGGAGTGGAGGAAAATTTTGTGGAGGAAACATTTTCTCCCTTTTTCTCTCCCTCTCAAATGCCCCTTGGAGGCACTTTCTTCAGTTTCTCTCATTCCTGGCATGAGTATGAATGTGGAAAGTGGGAAGGGGAAAGAAGGTGGCAGGCTGGGCTAAGGGGCTGGAATAGCTCTAAAAAGAGGGGAAGGAAGAAGGGCTTGACCCTCTTTCTCCTGCTGTTTGGGGTAGGTGAGAAACAGTGGCCAGAGGAGGACACAGAAATGTTTCTCCCTAGCTGTGACAGAGAGGTCATGGGCACTGTGACATGGTCTGATGTCCCTGCGCTTGCAAATCTGCCCCCAGAAGTCCTAAAAATATTTTCTGTTTTTGTTTTTAGCCATAAGAACACCTGTGAAGCTCACACGACTAACTAACCCTTTAGAATTTTTTAGTAATTACTCCATTTATTTGGCATTTTCTTCAAGTCCTTTGATTTCCATCTATCAAATGTTGCTCAAAAAAACAAAAAAAGTTTTTTAGATGTCTGATGGTGGCTAAACCTTATAGTTCAGGAATCATTTAAGCAAGACCACTTGTGCTAAAATAACCATAGTCCGACTAAATGGGTATTTTTTTTCTTGAGCATTATTCCAGCACAGAATATTGTGAGCTCTAATTAATAAGTAAAGAGTGTGTTCCTCCTATTCCTCCCTGGTTTAAGGTAGAAGGAACACAGCAGAACGCATTTCTCCTAGTCTAAAACTTATGTAGCCACTTTAGCTATGTTTAAGCATTAAAACATTGATTGAAGAGAGTTTTGAGTTAAGAGCAAGTATATAATGGTGTGTTTAAAGAAAAGGCAGGTTTGAGGAGCACATTTCAGGTATGACTTTCTATGGTAAAAATGTTGCAAAGTATTTAAATAATGAAACAGGAGCAAAATTGCAAGTTTATTTTCTCTCATTCTCCCCATATCCCAAGGCAATACAGATGTCACATCTTCACTGTTTCCCTGCTCCCTAAAAATTACACCAGCATTAAAAAGCAAATGTCTACTTAATATTTATACAAAGAAAGACACCAATGGGTAACATTTCATCTGAAATGCTTTCTCGTTAGAGAGATTGCATTAGGCACATAATGCCTTGCAAGTCTATCTAGGCCAGAAGTCTAATCAAATTAACACCACTTCAGTGCTAATGAAGACTGGTAGTCATTCACCTTAATTAGCCATTCTGAATAAATATATTTTTAGCACCATGCCATTTGGTACCTCAGTTCTATGATCCTGTCCAACTTCTCGTGACCTTAGTGAAGCTACAGAGGCAGAGGTTTTGATGCTCCCCTTACACTCCTAACAAAAACCAGGTCGTGTCCTTAGTGAATCTCTTCCCAATATAAAATGCAGATGATCTCAGTTATAAGTTGCTATATTTGAAACAGTGAATGGGACTTGCAGATTGGGGTCTGCACATTCCCAGTGGGATCTGTAGCTGCTGGGATCTGCAAATCTGAATGTACAACAGCAAGAGAGATGGCCTGGGAGTGTGCACAGGGGTTGGACTCAGCTATTAGTCTCATTAATTTTGGATTTTCCTTTGGAAAGGGGAGGTTTGCTGCATGTTATAAAGCTGCCAATGCACACTTTCTATGGAAATAAATATCGTGCATATATCTGTGGATATTTGTTTTACAGCAACATGCTCAAGGGGCCTACAGACCATGGTTGTTATAATAATGTTTGAAAATTAATCACGTTTTAGTCTTGGTAACATTTACCTTTTGTTTGAATGTTTTTTCTCATAGATTCACAGAATGGTTTGGGTTGGAAGGGACCTTAAAGGTCATCTAGTTCCAGCCACCCTGCCATGGACAGAGAACCTTCCACTAGAAGACAAGACATGCTTCCAGTTATTTTGAGTAAAGCACAAACCATGCAGGTTCATTGCAATCAATTACAGGAGCATTTCTGTTTACTTAACAACTGTGAGTTCCATTTTTCCACTGCAGAATTCAGTCCATACAATTAAGATGAAATGAGGTGTTCAGTACTTGCTCAGAGTCAAATGCAAATAAATCCCTTTAGCTTTACTAAGAACTTGACAGGCATTACATGGAGAAAATAGGCTTGAAACAGTTGGGGAGAGGTTTGTTTTAGTGCCATGGTTTTCCCTTGATCTGCTCACAATCTTTGAGACAGGAAGAAGACAGACTGGGGATCTTCCTGTTTACATGTTCCAGAGGGAATCCCTTTAAAGTTGTCATTTAAATCAAATGCTCTGCTGAATGGGGATTTTCTTTTCAGATGGGGATTTTTCATTATTATGAATTGCTGTCACAAACACAGTCTCTCGTTCTCCTTTCTTTATAGGGAATAGTCATTATTTTGGAAGAAAAATCTTCCAGCATTCATAGCTCAATGATGATTCTATAAATCCTTTAGTCACTGTCCTGTATGTATAATTCTGTGCAGATGCAGTGATAATCCTTAATGTATGGATATCTACAAATACATAGACAAGATTTGTGAAAATAAAAGAAAAATATCATTATTTAATGATTTGGGTTCAGAAAAAGAGAAACCTTCTTTATAAATTTTCTCTGGCAGTAAAGCAAATTGTTATTTTCCTTACCACAAATAAATCTTCCCATGGCAGTCTTTGGCAGCGATTGCAAGATATATGGATTCAGATTGCAGGTCCAACATGAATTTAGATACTAAAAATGACTCTTAAGGAAAAAGATATTACTGAGAAATGGGCTAGAGTTGGTAGAGGTGCTGCCATTTTTGTGCAGAATCTGAGAGCTTTTTGACAACAGTAATATCTTTATTCCTTCCTCCCACAGTGGTAAAGCAGCAGAACAAATGGAGGAACAGACATTTCAGGATTATTCAATTCCTGCAGACATCTCCACAACTAAAATTTCACTAAAGTTTGCAGACAACTCATTTTCAGAACTTTTAACGATGGTGCAGAAAATAAGTCATTTTAAGTGATGTCTTGTGCCTCTAAAAATTGAGATCCTCAGTTATCACTTTATATTTGTCCCATGGCTTTTCTTCCCACACATTTGGGAGTGGTGACACTGAAACCTGTACAGCCTCCACTATGTGTGAGTGCAAAAAGGTAGAAGATTCCAGATAAAATGCATACCTTTATCCACAAGCATCTTTCAATTTCTTTCTGAACATGGTGTGTGGTTTCTTTATTTTTGCAATTATATGATTTTGAGGAGGAAGATTAATATATCTTTCTAGTTCCTCTAAAGAGCACAGAGCTGAGAATCAGCCAGTGTCTGGTTGAAAAGACACCAGAATTGTTATACAGTGATAATTTATGGGTAAAAAGTGAGTCATAATTTGCAAAGAGAGGAAATACAGTTTCTTAGACATTCTTACTGACAGCTGGAAAAATAGACAGGCTTATGCTTTCACTGGGACTTTGGTTCTAAAGCAGAACCAGAGAGCCTGAAGCTAAGCAGAGTTTGGAAACTGCTCTGGATAGAACTTAATTATGTTAGCTGATTAGACAAATTCAA
This sequence comes from Climacteris rufus, assembly GCA_013398175.1. Taxonomy (NCBI): domain Eukaryota; kingdom Metazoa; phylum Chordata; class Aves; order Passeriformes; family Climacteridae; genus Climacteris; species Climacteris rufus. The sequence continues at coordinate 450,330 of VZRZ01005362.1, forward strand.
AGAAAAAGGCAGTTGGTATCTGAGCAGAGCAGGGTACTTAATCAGAATAGAAGTAATAACATTTGTAGCCCCTGTGGTTAGTAGAGATAGAAGGCAGGTAATTATAGCACAAAAGCTATTGACTAGCTGGAATGAGATTTGAGGCAAATTACTATGTGTCAGATTGCTGTGTCTCTATTGATACAATTTTTTTTTGACATCCAATAAAGTTATGGTTGTGTTTCTAGGCATAGTTTTGAAGCTCATTTCTAAGTCTCTCATAGAGACTGAGAAATTATATACATAGAAAACACTTGGAGGTAACATGGTGTTCCTCACTACATCAGCCTTGACCAATCCCACGATGGTGCACAGCCACAGCTTGGATTCACCTGTATCACTTTAATGGGGACCAGTGATGCCATGAAGGAGGTATTTCTCATTTAGGGATTCACTGCTTGTTCATATGAGGTATTCAAGGCCTTACTTCATCATTTCAAAGGTCATTTCCAACCTAGTTAATTCTGTGATTAACAGTTTGTATTGTATTGCTTTTTTTACAAACCAGTTCTCTAGGAAACAGGTCCACAATTGTCTCAAGCAACATGAAAGAACCTTTGATAGATAAATAAGCAGCCCTTCTAGTTGTGAGTTCATAGCACAGCTACTGTAAAGCAAATCTTTCATGCCATTTTAGTGTCTTCTGGTTATTTCACATACATATGGGTAGCACAGACAGAATCTGCAATTTTGCAAGTTTTCCTGCTACTAGCAAAACTTATGAAGCCTAATATCCTAAAATTTTGTGTATTGTGGTTAGAATTTCTTCTGTTTAATAAGATTCAGGCTTGTCCTGACTCTTTTCCACTGTTCAAAGTCTTTGCATCTAAACTATATGAAAAATTTATCTGGAACTGTAATCACCCCCATTGAAGTGTTACTGACAAAGTCATTCTATTAGTGCTATTTTCACGGAAATTCCACAGGATTGATGCACCTGAGGCATTTGTTCCTCTGTCAGATTTGTGAAACTGGTTCTGAAGATTGATTAAGGTTAAAAAGATGGGACACAAACACTGACAGCATGGCTGCCTTTACTTCCTGCCTCTAAGAAAGCAAACTAACAATCAAACCACAAGCTTTTCTCTCTCCTTCACAAAAAATGCCTGCAGCTACAAGGGTGGATGTGACCTTAGTTACCAATACTGGCAACTGAAGGAAAACTTGCTCCAGTTCCCACTGGCACAGTGTGATAAACTCTAATACAGTGAAGTCAATAACTAAAAATGCTTTCATGGGTTTGCTTTAGAACTTACTGAGTGGCAGAACTAGGATCTTGATTCAGTGTCCCTTGAGCAGAGGTGCAGAAGTGGTTAGGACAGAGCAGTGATGGCCCCCAAGTTTGCAGGATGGGTGGGTGGCTTAACTTGCACAAGGGAAGGTTTAGATTTGATACCAGGAAAAACGTATTCACCAAAAGGGTTGCCAGGCATTGGAACAGGATGCCCACGGAAGTGGTAGATTCACCAGCCCTGGAGGGATTTAAAATATATGTAAATGTGGCATGGTTTAGAGGTGGCCTTGGCAGTGCTGGGTTAACAGTTGGTAATTATATTTCAGAGGTCTTTTCCAGCCTAAGTGATTCTACTCTATAGAGAGGCTGGGTTTTAGCAATGATAAAAGAAACCAAACTCTTGGTATTTCAAGGATCTGTGGAACTCAGAAAGTGAAAGGCTCATCAGTGTTCCCAGGTACTGATCTTGAGATGAGGACACAAAGAGAAAGAACTTAGCAGCTCCTTGGAAAGAGTTACCAGCTTCACCCTGAAGCCCCAGGATAAAATCTCACAGGTCAGTCAGGACCAAGCAGTGTTGGGTGGAGCAGAACCAGAAAACAACATTGAGAACCTTCCAGTTATGCTCCTGACTCCGTGTGCTTTTGCAGATGCAGAAAATGGAATTCAACCAAACACTGGCTATTTTTCACACTGCTGTATCACCAAGGCATCCCCTTTGGTGCTTCTCCATGTGCTGTGTTACACATGCTGGGAACAAACACACAGAAACCCCCTGTTCTTACCCAGAGAACCTGCAGATGAAGAGAAAGTGGCAAACAGTTAAGGCACAGATATTTGCAGAAAGCAGAAATAAGACAGCACTGATCTGCAGACAGAAATAAAGTAAACAAAGACGGGGGGGGCAGATGTAGGAAGTTTTATGGGTCTTATGATAAAAGAAATTAAGGAGATCAATGAAGCAATGCGAATATTTACAGATAAATCCTCCTGAAAGGGATTGTCTCAACCCAGGACATGAGAAATCCCAAAGGTATTTTAAAAAAATGTATGGCACAGCTTTGTTTTGCTCCCTATCAGGGAACAGTCAGGTGGAATGTGTTAGTTATGGAGATATTAATCTCTTTGTTTATAATTTGTTTATAATACAAGCTCCAGGGAGTCTGACAGATACTCAGATTTATGTATTTATATAGATACAAAAAATACAGAAACAGCAACGTGATTTGGAAATCCTAGAGAAAAACAAGCAGAAAGAGCAAAACACCAAAAGATGCAGAAAGAGCACCAAAAAAATATGCATTACCTCATACTGCTTAAATTCTGCTTAGCGTTCTGCATGCCACTAATCTCTCTACTCAAATTTTTCAGGTATTGACATTCCTGAAACAATTCACATTTCATAGAACGAGGTCATTTCCTTTAAGATATTTTCCAGAAAAAGTGGATAATCCATGGACACGTACAGCATTCTGCAGGTTTTTCCTCACAGCCCAAGCAGCTTCCTATTGCTTTGCTATAACAAGTGAAGGATACCAAAAGGTCCAGGACGGAGAAGTGACTGCAAGAAACACACAGACCATGTCTGAATTTGGCAAAGACCTTTTCTATAAGGCTGCTTCCAGTCTAACACTTTTGAGAAAGGGAAGGCAGACTATACTTCAAAAAATTGTTCTTGCATGAGTACCATTATCAGAAATCTTTGTGCAGCCATCTAGAAAATTCCTGTGAGGATTAGGAATTCTTCCACTGAGCAGCAAAGCTACTCTGTGTTGGGATAAGGAACCAACAGCACATTATTTAGAATGAAGGTTTGAAACAGGAGTTGCATCAGCCAATTTTCAAGTGGTCCCTGGGGGTGAAAAATATTGTCACAGGCACTCAATGAGTAACTAAATATGAAAATCACTCTGCATAACTTATGAAGAAGAAAAGGCTCCAGTTCATTAAGTGGTTTAATAGCAATGACCTGCTCACCCCTGCTCCTTCAATAAGCTACTCTCTCAATAAATATGCAGTCCTGCTCTCCTGCAAAGAGATGGGTAAGGAAGGGAGGTGGTCACCAGAGCAAGCAGCTTTGAACTCTCCACACTTCAATCCAAACCCCATTCTTCCTGTTTTATCTCACCATCTGGACTCAGATGTCAGTGAGACACCCCCTTCTCTTTGGGGGTTTGGATGGCGGGGCTCAGGGCCCTGAGAGCAGAGGTGGGATGTGGAGATGTCCTTCGGAGAACTTTTTGGGGGGACACCCCAAGGGCTGAACCCAGCTGGGGGTCTCTGCTGGCCTCGTTACTGAGATTGGCTCCTGGTGGGCAGCATAACAGGGAATGGATTTGCCCTTTTCGGTAGCAGCTGAAAACTAATCAGGGCGTTCAGCATTTACAAAAGCAGGAATGCAAAAACCATTCCACACAAATCGTCTACCTGTAATAGTGCCTGCAGGCACGTCAATTTAAAATCCTTCTGCCTCAGATGCAAGCCCAGCACAGTCTGCTTCAGACTAACTTAAGCATTTCTGAAATTGGTTAGCTATAAAATAATTGTACTTCATGGTACAGAGCAAAGTTGTGATTAAACCACCTTTGGGACTGTAGCATCTTGAAAAGCTCACCTGTCATCCTGCAGTATGAGATAGTGGTCTCATTTGAATTCCCTCTGCAAAATCATCTTTGAACATGTATGTAATGCAGTTGGAGGGAGAGAATATGTTGTGAATTTGTGACTGACCTGACAGGTGTCCAGTCAGCTGTGACAAGTACCTGAAGGGGCAGTTATTGCAACAGGTAATGCCAATTTTCACTTTGGAAAAAAAAAAAGTAGAAAAAGAGAACCCAAATGGAGAACTACTTCAGTAGGTAAAATTAAATGATTGAGTACAAAGGAGGGAAAAAAACCCTGAATTTAAATGCAAAAAGACAGTGAACTTATTTGGGGCTTGAGTCTCACAGTTGAAGCAATAGCTGTCTTCATATGCTAAACAATATTAAAGTCACTTGAAAGACAAGGTAGATTAAAAAAACGCAAGAAAACAAACCCAAACCACCAGTTTGATCCTTTGGCAGGGAAAATAGCATAACCAATTACTTCATCACGAGCCCCATAGCCTGTATTTCCTCACTGGATCCAGAATCTCCAGCTGCTATTTCCTCATCAGCCACATAGCCCTATATTTCTTCTCTGGATCCAGAATCTCCAGCTGCTGTTTCACCTTTCACTGGCAGAAAGGTTTGCAATAAGCTCTGAGCAGACCAACACCCACACCAGCTACAGGTGCAAGGCAGCCCATTTGTCTCATGACTGATGCGACATCCACTGTGTGACCCGATGGGTTATCATCCTTTCCTCACTTCTTGGGAAAGAGGATTCCTGGGAGGCCTGGAGGTACATCCCATCACTGTGCTGACACTGAATCCTCTGTGTGTAAGACTGACCCGGGTGTTATTTTGGTGATTTTAGTCAGCAGATGCCTCACTAGTGGCATCTGCTAAAACGAGCTGGGGAAAAAACCCTAATGAGAGGGATCTAAGTATCTAATTGAGGCACATGACACAGGCATAAGAGTTAAACAAGGAGATTTTACCTCGTCTGGTAGTTTGAGCGGTGTGAGAGCAAGGGCAGCTCAACTGGGGCCTGAAGTGGTCAGAGCAGCCTCTGCTGGCATCTTCACTCAACAAACCAGAATTATTTTAGCCAATTCCCAGACAGTTCCTGAGACTTGGAATAGGCCAGGACCCATTTCAGAAAGGCCAGATGAATGATGTATTGGAAGCTAAGAAAGTTTAGTTCTGAGGGTGAGGCCAGCACGTATCAGTTGGCCTTAGGACCAGAGAATGCCCCCCAACATTGTTTAGCTCACAGGAACACCTTAAGTGGGTTTGGAAACAATGATTTTCTAGTTCAGTTCTGCCAACCTCACTTGCACAAGGCAGTATTTTGGCCAAACTTCCCTAGTCTTTATTGCAAAATCTCAACCTAAATTTGTATGCAGTATTCTTTTTAAGTATGCCAGCAGATTGTATTAATTTATAAACACATCTATCTTAATGACTATCAATATTCTTTGACCTCAGTGATAATATCACCTGAGGAAAAGCCAAGGTCATTATCTATTTAATGGCAAAATCATATTCATATTTGTGAGTAGGAATGAGTCAGTGAATCCTGTGTCATCTCCGACTTTTACTGCTACAATTATTCAGCTAATCCCACCAATGAAAGAGGCTATTAGTAAAATTTTATTTTTTGAATTAATTCTTGAAAGGAGCAGTTACATTAGTAGCCCCAGGGGCAGTAAGGATGTAAAAATTGAGAGGTGGAATAACTCTTATTCACTGAACTGGTCAGGATATGCTTATTTGCCTGTGTGCTTCCCTGATTAACTGATTTAAAAACACCAGGTTTTCTGACCTCCAGGAACAGAAACTCCCTGGGTCAAAAATCAGGCTTATTTTAAAGTATAAATTAAGTATATATAAATTTTACCTCTGTGTACAAAATTATGTGCTGAATTTTATAATGCTCTCTTATGCTTTACAAGAATTAATTGGAATTTGCAGAGAAAGAGCCAAAGAGTTGGACTGCAATGGGATGGGTTTGAGGTTTACTTCTGGTAAGACAATGTTTATCTGTGTATCTTTCCATAAGTGTCTTGGTTTTCTCTTTTCTTCTATCTTTGCCCATCATATCTAATTGGTAAGTTAATTTGGGATTCATCTCACCTATCTTGCTGCCTATAATGCTGACATTTATATCTGATCTAACCCCTCAGGCTTCCTCTTTAATCAATGGAGAAAGATGGGTTCTTTTAGTTTGCATTTCATTTGAGCTATTTTAGACATCAGCAAAAACTGATGAGATAAATTCTCTCCTAAATATGCTTATTTCTCTCATTTGAATGTGAAGGAATCCTGAGGTAGCTGCTGTCGGTGGAAGTGTCCACACTTCATGGAATAAATTGAATGCCTTCAGAGCCAGGACTGTGCAGTATCAGCATGTGGCAAAAGATGATGGAGCACCTCTCTGGTGAGGAAAGACTGAGAGAATTGGGATTGTTCAGCCTGGAGAAGAGAAGTCTCCAGGGAGACCTTAGAGCACCTTCCAGTACCTGAAGGGATACCACAATGCAGATGGAGAGAGACTTTTTATAAGGGCATGTAGTGACAGGATGAGGGGTAATGGCTCTAAACTGTGACCCTCTGTTTCTTTGTGTTATTTTTTTAGTCAGTCATTGATGAGGGCCATCCTCAGCAAGGCATTGGATGTGATGCACACCAGTCCTTGCCTGGAAGCTAAAGAAAGAGATTGCTCTAAGCACAAGCATCTGAAACCTGCTGGAAAACCTGTCCCCATGGCAGTGGTTTTGAGCACAGGTCCTGTGTTCTCCATCAGCCTCAATCCCAGTGGTCTTGTTTCTGTGGCAGTGTTTTTAGAGATGCTGTGTATGAGCTAAAAACTGAGTGTGAGTGGCATGAATTTAGAACAGCTATATTTTTCAGTGGTGACTTCCTAAAAAGCTATGCACTGCAGCACATGAAAGAATGGGATAGATCACGAGGTGCTGTAGGCTATGTAGCTCAGCCTGGATTTCTGTTCTCCTTTCCCAAGTCCCTTGCTTCCTCTCAAGCACACTTTAGAGGGTAGATTGATTGCACAGCTACCTGAGGAATTTGATTCTAGACACACAAAAGGCTGAATGTGGTGATAGAGTCAGAATCTGCAGGCTGCATGTTCCACCTGTCCTCCACAGGCAGCAAGCAGAACAAGGAGACACTCAAAATAGCTGAAAATCCGTGGAAGGGACATGTGCTCTATCTTCTTGATGTTATTCCTTCACATTTCATAGGGAATTCAAAAGAATCTACATGTATTAAGAATTTTTGCTAATCTAAAATTAAACAGATTAAAGATTAAATCACTCAAAATATGGGGTTGTCCTGTGCAGGGCCACGAGCTGGACTGGACAATCCTTGTGGGTCCCTTCCCACTCAGGATATCCTGTGATTCTAGATCACATGCACAGGGAAAAATTAGGTGGAACCACACAAAATGAGAATAGAAATGTGAGACCAGGGTGGTTAAATTATTGAGCAAGGAGGGAATTATCCAGGTTTTTATTTCCCACACCAAGGAAACTCTCTCTAGCCATTTCAAGTATAGTGCACAATTTTCTTTGTTTATAAGGCTTTATTTTCTCTGCATAGAATGACACCACCACATGGGGGTCCTGTGACTCAGACTGACGAAAGGTAATTTGTTCATAAACTCAGGATTTTAATGCGCTAATTTCCCTGCTCTGATTTCTAATACCATATTATTCTGAGTATGGATTGTCTGATAACCAGAAAGGCCTTGGAAAAAAGGGGGGAGAAACACTGAAGATGGATTCCTTTCAGGTATGAGAGAGGTTCCCTTCTACTCATGAGAAGAACTGCACTTACATGATGTTTGTTACAAGAAAAAGGAAGATCATTGTATTGTACTGAAAAAGGAAGGGGAGAAGTCCTTTTAGAAATATGGGGTAAAAAATTCCCATTTTAAATAATAGTGGAGATGGATGTAATCTGTGAAAACATAAGGTCTGGGAGACTCCAAAGGTCTATTACTAATTTTACCATTAGCTGGCAATAAGCAACAACACTTTCACTGCTCCAGTTCTCTCATTTTAAACTGAGTATTATGAAAGTTTCTGCATGGAGATTGCTTAATTAATTGACATTTGTAGAGCAATCTCAGATCCTTTGAGAAAAAAGTCTAGAGAAGAGCTAAGCCTTATGACAACAAATATCTTGCAAAACTCAAGATGGTTTCCAAAAACCTCTATGTTAATGGAATAAAAAAAGGACACACCATGTGATCACTGCAATGTGTTCTCCCCCTGTCCTTGAATACTACCTATAGTAAAATAGACAAAAGATGTAAATAAGGCTGCAGAGGCTGTGGAGTCTTGGGCAAAGGAGAGAAAGAAAAAGCTCTTTTCATAAGGGACTAGGTTTAGAAAAAGGAAAAGATCACTTAATGAGGGTAGAAGAGGAAATAAAGAGGTTGTGAACTGAATTCAGCATGGCCTTGTGATGTGCCTGTGCTCTGTGCTTCACCAAGGAACCAATGTATGTGTACAGGTACCAGCCAAAGTATAGACTGCTAATCATGGGCAGTAGAAAAGGGGAAGGAAGATAAAACTGACTCATGTTTTCCCCAGGACCGTGTACCTTTCTATTCTGTCAAAAGCAGAAGCTTCTGAAAAGAGGGAGATAAAAACAAATTGAATCATTTTCCCTGATTTGTAAATCACTGATCCACTCTTTCCACATAAAAGAGATGTTTCAAATGTTTTAGGTAACAGCAAGAGGAAGAGGCTGCAGTGATGATGAAGCTGGGGAATGCAGCATCTTTATAGCATCTTGTTTGCTTGGCTTGATGAGCCAGATGTTCTGTCATTGACTGAGCTGCAACAGCACAGTTTCCTTTTCTACCAAATGAGCTGTGTTACCAGATGCAGCTGGTCAGCATGACATGAAATTTGCTAAAGGACTGATCTGATGGATAATCAAGGAGGCTGCTGAATTGTGCTGGAAACCATGTGGGAGATGGCTTTTCTATAGTACCACAGGAAGCAGGATCAAATTCTGAGAAACTCTCTCACCATTCATGAGTTGCTAAAAGCACCCTAGAGCAGCACTCTGCTGTCCACAGGGCAACAGCAGCCCCTTTCCTTCTGAGACTTTGAGGAAGTCTGCACTGCCAACGAACCAGATGATTTTCCTGGAGTTTCTGGATCTCCACCAGGCAGCACTGTGGCACGAAGGCATTCAGAAAATTGAGTGTAGGCACCCTTCCATCCTCAAAATCTGTTCATCTGATGGACTGCATTCCTTTGGAAACCTTGTCTAACCCCATTGTGGGGAAAAATAAGCAGAACTGAACTAGAAGAAAATTTGAAATCTATTGGGAAAGTGTGAACCACAGTTTCCTCCTGCTGCAGGGACAACTCTTGTTGCTCCGTGCTGCAGAGTAATCCTGTTCCTCCCACTCTCTAGGAAGGCAGGATCAGGAACAGTGAACATGCCTCGCATCTCTGTCAGGGATGAGGAAACAAAAGGGAATAACAATAAATCCCTCCAGCACTGCAGCTTCTTGTCTCTGTTCATCAAGGCTGTGGTGCCAGATGAGATGTCACTTACCTGCCTTTTGAGGTTAAACAACCTCAGGGGATGCAGGACACACATTTCTTGCCCCACTAAGCTTCAGTGGCCCCACTGCTTTAAGGGTTAATGATTACAGCAGCCCTTTCTTGTCTCCATGGCAGTGCAGACTATTGTGATATCCTGTTCAAAGCTCCCAGCACCGTCTTCCTCTTCAGCTGTGCAATCCAGAACCCTTTCTCACACTGGCTTTCACTTCAGTGTATCTTTACACCAGTGTCTCAGAGTTTCTTTGTACTCCTGTATTCCATCTTCTCTCCATTGCCATATTTCTGCTCAGGTTTTGTTCTCCCTGCAATCTCCAGCCATTTCTCCTGACAGAATGTAGAATCATGGAATGTGCTGAGTTGGAAGGGACCCACAAGAATTATCAAGTCCAACTCCTGGCCTTGCACAGGACACCCCAAAAGTCACATCATGTGCCTGGGACCATTTTCCAAATGCTTCTTGAACTGTGCCAGGCTTGGTGCTGTGACCAATTCCCACTTCTCTGGGAGCCTGTTCCAGTGCCNTCCAACTCCTGGCCCTGCACAGGACACCCCAAAAGTCACATCATGTGCCTGGGACCATTTTCCAAATGCTTCTTGAACTGTCAGGCTTGATGCTGTGACCACATTCCCACTTCTCTGGGAGCCTGTTCCAGTGCCTGACCATCCTCTGAGTGAAGAACCTTTTCCTGATATGCAACATAAATCTCCCCTGACACAGCTTCAGGCCATTCCCTCGAGTCCTGTCACTGGTCACCACAGGGAAGAGATCAGTGCCTGTCCCAGTGCTGTCCCTTGTGAGGATGTTAAATATCACAATGAGGTCTCTCCTCAGTCCTCTCCAGGCTGAACAGACCAAGTGACCTCAGCTGCTCCTCACAGGGCTTCCCTCAAACTCCTTTCACCATCCTTATGGCCTACTTTGGATGCTTTCTAATAGCTTAATATTTTTTTTTAATATTGTGGTGCCCCAAACCTCACACATCATGGCTTTGATTTGTTTGTGTTGCCACTGTTCCTGTTCTCATCTTTCTGTTTCTTTCACTATTACTTAGATCAGAAGTTCCTTGCAGCAAGGACTATCTTTTCATCTCTGCTGACCATGGCAGGCATGGATCCCCTGTCATCACTTCTCAGTTTTTTAGTAAAACTTCATTCTTAAGTGAGGTGTTTGGCCAAGGAACTATTGAAGCCTGCTGTAGCAAGAACTTTCTTCTTGTATACATGGATACTTTCAGGACCAGATTACAGAGTCAGAGCAAAGTTTCTTTTTCTTTAAATTGCCTTCACCTAGTTTAAATGCAGCACATTCACATGACACTCTTCATCCCCAGAGCATTTGTAGCATTTCTTCAGAGACCTGTCTGTTATGCCAGTATATCTCTGAAATTGTCCTACTAATACCAGCTGAGATAAAATTTAACAAAACTAGATCAGGGACTGTTTGTGCAAAAATATTTTACCAAAACTTTGCAGATGGATATTTACAGTTCTCCAGAAACCTCATCCTGATACTTGGCAGCAGTCAAAAAAGCAAATAAAATGTTAGGATGGATTAGTAAAGTAATGAAGAAAGAATCAGAATGGATAATTATGCCACTGTATAAATCTATGCCTTACCCACATTCTGAATACCAATGATCCTGTCTTGAAAAGGAGCTGTTTAGACCTAGAAATAGTAGAACGATGGGGCATGAGGATGCCTAGAAACATAAAAAAAGATGTTATGCAAGGAGAATGAAAACAAGTGAAAATGTGTCAGCTTGAAGAAGAAATGGCTGAAAGGAGTATAGGATGGAGGAATCTGTAATAGTGAGTCCAGTGTAAAAGCTGAATAGAAAAAAACTAGTTATTTTTATTTCAGAAAAGTTAAGGAAAACCTAATAAAGTAGCAGTGCTTTTTTACCTAAGGCCTAATAAAACCGTGGGTCTTATTGCTGGAGAATAAGTGGGATGCCAAAAGATGGCCTTACATGGGTTAAAAATGATTGGGTCAGGAGAAAAATCTAGCAAGGAGAGAGGACTGCTAAAAACTATTAAATGTGATAACAGGAGTGCTCTCATGAACTCAGAAAGTCCCTAAAATAATCAGAGCTGGAAGTTCAGAGTGTAGGATCAACTACTGTGCCTCTGCTATTTTACATGTTCACTGAGCATCTGCTACTGAGTGCTATGAGAAACACTGGATTGTTCTAGAGGCAGTTTGGCCTTGCCTAATGTTGCTGTGCTGTGCTCCTATGGCCTCATTTTTGCAGCTATGAAGAGAAAGTTGTATTCCAAGAAACAAAACCAGAGATTGACAGTTTCCCAACTAAAACAGAGGCAAAATTAAGACAATTAATTTCAGCTGAAAAATAGGTCTCAAGAATTTCACTTTAATTTTTAAAATTTAAAGCTACAGCCAAATAAATGTGTTTATGAGGGAGAATGGCTAAGGTGTACACTATTTCATTATTAATGCTTAATTTTTCATGGTGGGAGGAAACAAGCCCAGAAATTTTTAATACTTAATAGATGTGTCTCTTACATGTGCATCTTTCTATACCTCCATGCATAGATAGACTTATCTTGTCCTTCTCCTCCTTTCCCCAGCACACACCATACAGTCTGAAAAGATCCATTTGAGAGGACTCAGTCAGATGTTACCCTCAATCCCCCTATATCAAGATGCAGAGAGAATCCCCTTCAGCTGAACAGCGGGGAAAGAATAAATTACTCCATGGATGAATGCAACAAGAGAAGATTGGATTGCAGTGGAACATATTTTGTTTCAATACTAAAACTCTTCCAGAGCAGCTGTTAATTCCTGAGGGTTGTTAAAGCCCAACCCTCAGCACTGTTGATGTCTGAGTGATTTCCTCCAGCTCTCTGAGACCTACATCTGCCTCATGAGGTTTGTCCCCTCAGTCATCCTCCATCAGGTTTCTTCTGTGTGTGCCCTACTAAGTTTAGTTAGGCAGCAACTGTCTTGGAGTTTTCTACAGGTGTAGATGATATTTTTTAGGTGACCTCACATGGCATCTAAGATGAAGTCAGGCATCTTTGATGTCCTATGTATCCAGAGGGGAAAGGAATAATCCAGAACTTCTGTTCTTCAGTATTGTCAGACCCAGACACCTGCATCAAATGGATAAAGATCTTTTTTTGGATTCTTTAAATCCTTCCTTCATCTCTCCCTTTATTCCCTCCAGGAATCCAGTACATGTTTAGAAGGAACAGTTGAAAAAGCAGTGCAAAGTAAATTCATTTGATTCAAACTTCTTGAATCAAACAGGTGAACCAGATGCCACATCCTGTCCCTGGCACAGAGAGGAACATAAGGTGTTCAGTTTAGGTCCCATGTCTAACAAGGAGTAAGACTTTGTGCTGCTCCTTGTTTCGAGACATTTCACATCTTTAAGATGTAATATGCAGGTGATAATGGGAAAATCCCTCGCCTCTAACTTTAATCAGGAAACAGAAAAGCTTGGAGCAAAGGGAAGGGAGATTAGTGGGAGTTCTGACACAGATGTAGTAAAAGGAGTAGGAGGTGTTTGATTTCTTTTCTTAGTGTCTTTATTTTTGAGATAAGTCAGTAGCTAAGATACTAAAATTAAATTCTGAGGGGGACTCTGAGTTTCAGGATCTTCATTAGTGCAATGCTTTGGATCTAAAACAGGTTGTGGGTGTGGGTGTTTCCTATTATAAGTTAGCAAATTCCTCAGGGCCTTCCCTATTCTGTTTTAAAAATAGCTGATTACTTCTTAGCTGTACAAAACCCCTTGAAATTTGCCCACTTCAGAGCCTTGCAGACCCCCAAGAAGTTTTGGGTGCTATCTTTGGTCTGGGACCACTGTGTGTTGAAGGGTTTGTTTGTGTTGCTGCTGTTTGAGACATACTGAACCTGCTGGTAGCAGGTGTCAGTAGGAAACTTGTGATTTCTTCTGCCCACTGACAGCAGAGTCAGAAAGTCTGGATAGCAAGTGTCTGAATAAGTGTCTTGAACTACACCCTAACACCCCTATAAGCATAGGTTTATCAGTTCCAGGTGGTGTAAGAGTGGACCTAGCTAGGGTCAGGTCAATATAAATAGGAGCCCTTGTGATTAATTCTGGCATCTGGGGCAGTACTTAGGTGGGAAAATGAGCATTAGCCATAACTTTGCTTTTTCTGTAGTGCTAAACAGCTCATATCTTCCCAGCAGAGTAGGTGGGATGCTCCTAGAGGGGAATACTAATGGTGCTGTGTGCTTTCTGTGTAGCAGCTGTCTCTGAACTACTTGAGTAGCTGGATTCAGAGTGTATGAGACAAGCGATTTTGTTTATGCACACTGGGTAGTGAAGAGAAAAGGAGACTGGCCAGCCTGCTTGGCTTCACTGATGAAAATAAGTACTGGAATCACTTCTCTGAGATAAACAACATGTTACTATGACACTGGCCATACTTCTGTTCCCATTCCTCAAGGAGCTGCCTCATCCCCAAAACATGGTTGAGAAATTATCATTGCAGCAGCATATGCAAGTCAGTGCACAGATGATCAGATGCCTTCTGATTTCTCTCTTCCAAGGAGAATGACTTTTATTATCAATCCAGTAAAATATAATGGGGAAGTCTCTTGATGGAGCATGTTGCTGAAATCCTGCACAGTTTATGGATCAGTAACAGGACCATCTATTGTGAACACAGAGCTGCTGCTCATGCTCATTAAGTCTATACACTGAGCACCTTCATGAATGAATTCATGGGGCAGCAATTGTTACCATGCTGTGGTCTGTTTACAGGAGTAAATGACTTGACTAGGTTACGTCTTTTATTTCTCTGATCAAAAGCAATGGTCCACAAAACACAATAATGGCCTTAAGCCTTTCAACATGAAAATATATCCCCATTGGAATAACAGGAGTGAGAAAATAATTTTTTAAATTTTTGTTTTATATTCAGTGGCTGAGAGACTAAACAAAACCTCACACACCTGCAGCTGAGCTGGGTGCCTGATCTCAGTCCAGCTTTTTGGGGGATGAATGCACCACAGGATCTGCACGTACTCAGGCATTACCCCTTGGAGTCCATTGAGAGGAACAACTTGAGTACTTTGCCAGGTGCTCTGGTACCTGAATACTGCAAGAAGCTTGTGCACGCTTCTGGTCCTGCAGTCCCAGCCTGCCATCTGGTTTCAGTGCAGTTATTTGCTGAATAACTAGTCAGAGGACACTTTGCTGCTGAAACAATTAATGTGAATGTACACACACCCTTAGCTTTGTTTCTCAATCCATGGCTCTAGGAGATGCAGACCTACAGTGCACAAAAACCTCCCTCTTCAAAGGGGGAACACTGCTCCCCTCCAATATCTTTGGTCTCATTCCAGCTGTTACTGTGAATTCCTGCCCTTTTGATCCCACTGCTGTCAGCAGTGATGACATGACCACTCTCTGCACTGTAGACTGTTTGCCTGTCCTTGGACCCTGTTATGGGGGGGATGCCTTTCCTCTGACTGCCCTTGCCATCCTCATGGGTGAAAAGGAGGGATAAAAACCCTGCTACATGACACTTTCATTGTGTTAATCTTTCCATGACCCTGGCCCCCTTTCAAGATAGGTAGTAGCTATCTCCATTTGTGAAAACCTCTCAAGACTGACATGCTTTGAGAACATGAGCCCTTCTAATTACATTCCTCACAGGATAACCATCCTGAAGGAGTTGCATAATCCTCCCTTGCACTGTCCTGCTGATGAGCTGCAAATTGACACGATGTAAAAATAGTCAAAGCTTGGCCTCCTTTCTTCTTTTGAGACTGTTTTAGAGAGCTTCTCTCTCTTCAGAGCATCACTTACAGATTTGGTTATTTGCATGTGGTGTGACTTCCTTTAAATTCTATTTTATTCATCTCTCTCTTTTTCCTGTGCATGCCTGTAGTGTTATGTCTGGGCTTTACTGTTTTTTTAATGTCTAGAAAAACCTGTCTGGCTGCAAGTAAAAGATTTTTCATTTGTATAAGGTCCCTTCATTCAAAAGCAGCTCCCAATTACGTCAGATTTATCTTATCAGTAAAAAACTAAGAGCCTCGTAGAGGACCAGGTCAGGAAAGGAGGATTTGGCTTAATCACAGCCTTAAACATACCTTAAATCCCCTTCAGGACTGTGATGATGTCAAAGAATAAGGACTGTTTTCCTCTCTGGAATCTTATCCCAAATTAAAGTCTATGATGCTCAGTGGACTAAAGAGGAAGAAAAAGCCTAAATAGCAGGGCTAAAATCTTGACAAAGGGTTGAAGGAACAGAGATAGTATTTGACTGATACATACTGTGAGGAAAATCTTTTCTCTGGGCCAGATTTCTTGGAGTGAGCGTTCAGAATGAACATTGAAAATGCTCTGCAAATGGATGAGTTTCTGTCAGGAAATCCAACTTGTTATGACTGATAATAATGAAAATGTGAATCACTTTATAATTTCATATCACACATTTCATTCATACAGTCTGAGTAAGCTGATTTTTTTTCCATTCCTTTTGCATGCTCACACTTTTTAGAATAACAAAGACCATAGAAGTGTCTGGATAAGTAGACACTGAGCTAATTAAATCCGTGAGTGAGATCGGAAATGCGTTTGTGAAAGATTCTGTGTAAGCACAGAGGATGAAAAAGTCTTTGCCCTGACATGAAATCAACCTCCAATTAAATGGATAAGATAAAGCAATAAGTGGAGAAGAGGTAAATTGTAACTTTCACTTCTTACAAATTATGAATTAGAAGATTTATCTGAATGACTCAGATAAACAGCTGAGTCAGATTAGTCTAATAAATCCCCTTACATCAGCTGTGTCTCAGTAATTTATTCTTCTGCTCATTAAAGAAGATATTTCATGAGCAGGTTTGCCATTGTTTAGCCATATGCACAGGGACACTTCATGCACTTCAGCAAAAATGTCTGCTGGTACCACCTGGGATTAATGTTGGGATCATGTCTGGTGGCCATGACCAGAAGTGAATGAGCAAAAGCTGATCAGCTGCAAGGAGTAAAGAAAAGAATGAGAATATCCATCCTTTTTTCCTAGAGGACTTAATGTGACATTGAGATCAGGTGAATGAAATACAAATGGAAAGGCCCTTTATCTTTACTTCCTGAGACACCAGGATAGTCTGTGGTACCATCAGGCTTGTGTTAGTCTGGGAGACATTCTCACTGGACAGAACGAGGAAGAATGATCTGGTTTCTGTCTCATCTCCCCAGCCTGAGACAGACCATGATCCTTGCTTGCAATGTGAAACTTGTGTTCTTGATCCTTCTCTTCTTGTTTGTTCTTATCTGCCTTTTCCCTCTCTTGCCTTTCCTTTTTCTTGTCATTTACTGACTGTGTTTTGTAGGAAACCACATCCCAAAAGCAAGCCATGTGCAGTGACATGCATAATCAGCTGCAGATTTGATACTTCTCAAAGATAATCAGACATAACCTGTTGGTCGATGTTGAACTGAAATAAGCATTAAAATGTGAGATTGTGTTTATGGCATTGGAGATAATGTGGTGTGGTTGTTCTCTGCAGTGAAGTAGGGTGTAGACACAGTATCACATTCTCTTTTTAATTTTTTTTTATTGTCTGTGACTGTTTGATATGTTGCTTTCAGGAAAGTAGGATGACTGACCTCAAGTAAATATGAAGGCTCCAGCTTGTCTTAACTAATTTTTTCTTATTTTTCCCTAAAGAGAAGTTTAAGTACTGTTGTGTCAGAGGGCGTAATGGTGTTGGTTTAAGAACCATTCTTAATGATTTACATTTCAATCATTCTTTGCTTCTGTTTTCAGTAAAAGATGATCAGTTTTTAATGGTAATTATTTATTGATGGATTCAAAAGCTTCTATGATCAGAACTCCAAGCCATTTAATTGATGAACATTAATGTAGCAAGGATGGAAACTGCTATTTTGGAGGGATGTTTCAATGTGCAGATCCTCAGATTCCTTCCACTGCAGTTGTGTTCTTCTGCTGAGTATATGGGAATACAAAGCCACTGATGTATTTGGGTTAATGCTCATTTGCATGACTAGTAACCTATATTTCATATACTGCTGAAGCACTGCATGTGTGGGTAAGGGCACACTGTCCATGCAGAAATAAAACTCATGTCTGCTGGTGTTTGTCTTGAACCTTCCTGAAGGTTGCATTTAATATTTAGATTTTCATGAATCTTTTCTGTAATCAACATATGATCCTTCAAGTTGTCTCTTCAATGTTGAGAATAGAAAATGGAGGATTTACTTCTTTACTAAAGTAGAATTTTGAGTACTACATCTCTATGCTCCTGAGACCAGAAGCCATAGGTGTATTAAGGAGAATACATGCATACCTGTTCTACTCTGTCTTTTGGAATGATCATCTGAAGAATAGGGGAGGTTTATTGATGAGAAAGCAGTTTGGAGGAAGAGATAGGATAAAATTGATTAGATATGATTGGTGCTGCAGGAGCTTTAGCAAATGAGCAGGAACAGAAAGAATACAGAAATGAAAGAGAGGGGGAACTTCTTAAAGATCATATTTCACAGTTCTTTATAGCTGGCTGTTCCCTGTTCTATATGTATTGGGGAAGGAAAAATATAAAAACTCCAAGTACAGCGATAAATACTTCTCTGTGGTGCAAATGACTTCATAAATACTGAACTTACACATGTGTTTTATCATCCTTTCACCAGGCACCCATGGTGTTCTATTTATAGCTGTGTAATTCACAGTAGACTGTCAATTATCCTATAGGGAATTTCCTGACTGTTGTTTGGAGGGCAGTGGAATTCCCAGCTGAATGCCAGCATTTGCTGTAACATTATGGCACACTAGAAAATGTGATTTCATTGAAGGCTGCCTACGGCTGGGATAGAAATGTTAAGATAAGAGGGCACCAACAGCTTTTTAGCTTTCCTCCTTGGTGCCAAAACACGGCTATAATGAGTGCAGGAAAAAACCTCAACTCTCTCTTAAGCAACATTTGCTTCAGTCACATTTTTGCTGTCCTTTATTGCTGGGACTATGAAAACATGAGACATAGCCAAGGTATTATGCTGAGGAAATATGAAGTTTTTCAGCTTGCAGAGCATTACTGACTCTGTTCTGGCCAGTTCAGAATATAAATAGATGAAGGCAAGATTTCTTCTGCCTCTCTCAGAGTACCTATGTCATACACTTCCAGGGACAGGGTATCCACAGCTTCTCTGGGCAACCTGTGACAGTCCCTCACCACCCTTACAGTAAAGAATTTCTTCCTAATATCTAATCTAACATGTCCTCTTTCAGTTTGGAGCCACTCCCCATTTTCCTGTCACTACATGTCCTTGTTAAAATCCCTTTCCAGCTCTCTTGCAGCCCCTTGAGGTACCAGAAGGTGCCTCATGGTTTCCCCAGGCTGAACAACCCCAACTCTCTCAGCTTGTCTCCATGCCTGTCTCCAATATGATCCAGCGAGTGCACATTGATGGGTCATGTTGAGCTTCTCATCAGCCAACATGCCCAAGTCCTTCTCCTCAGGGCTGTTCTCACTCAGTTCTCCACCCAGCCTGTATTTGTGTTCAGGATTGCCCTGAGAAAGGTGTATCTTTTTAAAATCTGCCAACATAAGGATTAGCAATCTTCCCATGACATTCATGCAACATCTCTTCTCCACCCAGCTTAATGTCTCTGTGGACCATTGATTTCTACTAAGTTTTGCCATGTGTTGAGCACCAGATCTGAGTTTAATTTTACTTTTTGCTGCACAGAAGACACCTCTTCTTCATCTAGGGAAACAGAGTCTGGGACTCCACCATTTCTTTAAAAGGACAGTCCCTGGCTAAATACTCATTGCTAGATGTTCACACCCGTTTTTCTTCCTGCTTTTCGTCTGGTATTCTATAAGACAGCTTTCTCCTTTTTTTGGAAGCATGTACCCACAGTACATCAATTCCCATGAACCTGTTCATCTGTATGTCATTATTCCTTACAAAATGTCAAAATCAAAACTGTACAGCAACATTCTGGTGTTGGTTTTGCCAATGACAAATGAAGAATTAACTTTTCCTTCCCAACTTTCCTTTTTGCTCCAAGATCACCCATCCAGAACACCTAAATGATTTTGTGGCTTCACAGACCCTGATCTGTGCACCTGCATTGCAGCCCTTGCTCGTGGACATTAGTCAGAAAAGCCACATTAGTCAAAAAAAGTTTCAAAAATAATTTCAAAATAGTTTCAAAAGTAGTAATCAAGATCCCTCCTTTTGCCTGCTCTGCGATGGGGATTTACAAATTTGCCTATTCTTATTGAATTTACTATCAGAGATTTTTACTGGCTCAATGAGTGTGTCATCCCAATCTCATAAAATAGGACAGCCAATCTCTCCATTTAATGATTTCACATTAGCAGCTACTTTTTGAGATTGGGTTGTTGTCTAATCTGTTTAAACTGAAATTTATTATTAATGTAATGTTCTAGTATTTTCATCAGATTGTTCTGTGCTAAGTCTGAGCATTGTAGAAATCTAAGCACATTATGTCTCTACTGTCTCCTTTATCAGCTGAACTTGTAGTGTCATGAAGGATATAATCAGGATTGTGTGGCATGATTTATTTTTCAAGAGACTCTTTTGAGAGGCAGTACTTTTATCCCTGTTCCTTTACTTCTCCCTAAGATAAGTGAATGCTCAATCATGTTTTCCATTAAATTACTGGGGGTTTTAGAAGGGTTTTCTGTTACCTGGATTATCCCTGCTCACTTTCTGAAAATTAGGATGTTTTTGTTTCCCCATCATTCCAGACTGTGCCAGTACCAGATATACTGAAAATAAACAACAGCTGTGCACAATGCTCTGAGCCAACTTTTTCTACTTCAGGTGAAAGCTGTTTTGATTTTCTAGAGAATTTTCTTTCTTATAGTCATGGTATAATACGCTGCTGAGTAACTTATGGACTGGAAAATATTTTGTCATGCTAAAGTGATCAGTGTAGATCACACTGCTTCTTTCAAAATAATAGAATAAGTTTTTGAATATATTTGACTTCTTTGCATCATTGCATATCTGACTGCTTTCCTACTTTTTCCAGTGTTTCTTTTCTTCCTAATACAGTTGAGTATTTTTTAGCCCTGAAAACCATTCTTTTATTCCAAATATAACTTTGTTAAATTTTCTGCATTTGGGAAACACAAGTATTACCCTTTCCTTTATACATGCAATATCAAATAGATAGATTGTAACAGCAGTACTTCTATTTCTTTCTCTATTTCCATCTTACTCTCTTGCGGTAATACATCCAGCAGTTCCCTTTATTGTGCTCTAAAATAAGCATTGGCCAAAGATGTTTCTCAGAACTGTGGTATCAGAAATCCTACTTTCAATGTTTTTTCCTGACTTTCAACCACATTTTCTTTCTAAACCTATACATTCCAACTGATAGGCAGTTTACAGGCTATCAGTAACAGTAATCCTTATTTTCTAGTTGTGGTTTGAGGAAGGGTCATGGTTGTGTTCCTGGTTTCTTGCTGGTTTTTGTCCATTTGGAATGCTGATTTTTTTGTGCCTCTGGTCTACTGCAACACGAGGGAAAATGAATTTGCATCAACTCCTATCAAATACGGTACTCCTGCTCAGACCCAGAATCCTGGCACTTGAAAGGATACTGCTGAAATATTTCCTTAGCAGCCTTTGATGCCTTTGTTCAATTCATTTCTGAATAGGGACTGACTAAAATCTTCTGCTTTAAATGGCTGCTGCCTCCCTGTGTGCTCTAAACAATTGTCAGCCAACCATCAGCCCTTCCCGCTCTGACAATGTCATTCTTAGTTGTCCTGCTCACCTTTGGAGCATATGATGCAGCCTTTCACAGAAATAATGCCTTACCATGTATTAAAGTTCAGAAAATTGCCTCCAGTATTTCCGGCGTCATTAGTTTTCAAAACAAGGAAAGTTCCAAAGCTATCATGTGAATTTTCCCTGCTTCTTCCAAGGTCCCAGAAGTCTTCTGTAACCCTAGAGTTCCTCAAGATACCATGACCCCATCTTACATCAAGTCCAGCTTTTCCCCTCCACTTCAAAATTTAATGCCTCAATTGAGTCAAGGAAAAGCTTATCCAGAACATTTTAGATATTATCTATTATATAATGTATATATCAAATTATATAATTTAGAGGGTATTATTAGACACTTGGAACTGTCTTCTTCCCATCTTTAACACATTTGGCTGTACATCTCAAAGAAGTATATTCACTGTTGGCTGCTATGAGGCTTTGCTCCTCCAAAGCTAAGTGTATAAAAAGCAACTAGAAGTAATTGCAGGTAACAATAACCAGTAGTCAAGAAGTAAACTTAAAGAAAAAAAATAAAAAACAAACAACTAAAGAAACAGAGAGAAATTCACTTCAAACAGGACAAAAACAGTAGCCAAGATACATCCAGGACACAGTAGAAATATGGTCCTTGTCTATTCAGTAACTTAATTTTTAAATTTGTGTTTGTAAATAAATTATCCACTTCCATTTTTTCTCCTGCCTCTGCCTGTTTTCATTTTTTATTTATTTCCATTTCCTTTACAACATTTTTTTTCCTGTAAAACCTTACCTTAATAAAATTCTTTAACTCCCAAAGAAGGTAAATTTTATTAGTTCTTCTCTGTGTTCTTCTCATATGTTCTTCTTTATCTGGGCATGTTATAGGGGCATCCCAAATTCTCCATCTTTTTGTACCCTTCAGGCTTTCAGGATTGCCTCCATATCTGGTTGTATACAGCATACAGGGCACTGCAAGTACCTTCCAGAAGGAGGGCAGTAAATACTAAAACCTTTTAAGTTAAAAATCTCTCAGTCAAGCTGTGGACAAAGTTTCCATATGCAAACCTTGCAGGCAGATATTTACCTTGTTTGGTTTCCATGCCAGAATTTCGGTATAAATGAAAGAAGACCAATTATATTTTTTATGATTACCATACTTTTAGTAGCAAGCGGTTTCTAGAAGTGGGCCCTGAGAGCTGTTTCTGTAAATAAAAGAAACCCTCTCTTTTTAAAAAGGGAAGAATTAAATGCAAATTTTAATTAATGAAGAAAATATTCACTCACGAAATGCAGGAAGCACCAGTCCAATCACCTGAAAAGGAGAAAACAGTTTGTAAAGTGTAGTCAACTTAATATTCTATTAGGTTTTAATGGGACAAACATTTGATGTTGTCCTTAAATAGGAAACCTGGTATTTGCAGGGAAGAGTTTCTATAACCACTAAATTTAAAACCATACATAAGAATATGCTGAATCTTTAATCATTGATTAAGATTACAATCAAATATTGGTTTCAGAATTTCATTATTTCACTCTCTGAAACCTGAGCTGAATTTGGAGCTCATGAGAACTTTTTGCCCACCTCTTTTCTGATTCAGCTGAAATACATGGGTCTGGTGTCATTCTGTCTTCCTTTGAGCTTTGTAAATATAGCTAGAGGTGCCCCTTTTGCTCCAAGGATATGTGTCCTATGAATTTAAATCACAAACAGTACAGGCAGAATGTCCAAAGGCACATTCACCTTGGACCACTCCCATCCCACAGAGGACTAGGCATCTGCTGTGGCTGAAATTGGATGGAAGTGATCCAGAACTTGAGGTTACCCAGCCCAGAGACGTGGCGAATTAGCAACAGTGATTCTGTTCCCCTTGTTGCGTCAGAGTGTGTTGAGGCAATTCCACAAGGGGAACGTCGTGTTGGGACCTTTCTGGCTTTGCACTGCTCTGGAATTTGATTTGATGGTGGTGGCTATCCATCTCCTCAAACTTTGTCAGCATCTGTTTTGCATTTAAAGAGGCTGTCTCAGCTCTCCTTCATGTCAAGGCAACATTCCTCTTCTTTACGGCAATGGTCAGGCTGATTCCACTTGCTGAAAAAAGAATAAATCTATCTGTTGATGCAAAACCTGCAGGGGAAGGCATTTTCTCTATTCATGAAGATATTAATTATTTGCAGTCCACCACAGTAAAATCCTCGGTGCAACCAGAGTGGAAGTCTCCTTGTACAAAGCCATTCTGTGGATATGGAAACACAGTCCGTGTTCTGAGGGATGTGGGGAGATTGGAGAGGGAAAGAGTGATTGGAAAGAAGAGATGAAAAATATGGGAAGAGCACTCTGGGAGTTATTGAGCACCTGATGTTTGTCTTTTGCTCACAATTTTGTGTCAGTAACTAGGGAAGGGTATGTAGCTGTGGGGGGCCAGCCAAGGCAAGCGAAGGAGCTGGTGAAGAGGCACAGATGAGAAGAGGAAATGCAGATAAAAAGAGAGCATTTTGGTGATGTTATGCAAGCAATTGAGTGGCAAGATGAGGGCTCGGCACATACGTGCTTTGGAGAAGTTTGTGCAGTGAAGCTATTTGTGAAGAGAGAGTAAAATCTAATTTGTTTGAACTCTACCATCTGTGGTGTAATTGCCTTATTGCCAGTGGGATTTATATGAGTAAATGAACACTAGAAAGAGGAAGAATACTAATAGTAGGGTTTAATTTTATATAGGACTGTCTCTGTTCATCTGTATAAAGAATATGAAAATAAGTCAATTCAAACCTATTTTATATAGGGTTATCTTGCTTCAGCTGTGAAAATTATATAAAAAATAGGTCAATTACTACAAAACTTCTTCTAAGGAGGAATAAACACACTATCATAAAAAGAAGCTGATTGCTCTCTAATTACAAAGAATGAAAAATCACTAATGTCAATTCTAAGATACATCTTCAAGCGAAGAACAAAAATAAAATTGGAAGCTGACATCTTTCTTCTACAAATAGTTTCCTGAAAACTGCTGGTTTGACAAGCTTCCAAACTGACATCTTCTATTTATACATAAACCCATTGCAAGCTTTTTCCCCCAGCTGAGATTTGGTAACATGGCACTTAGCAGATGGTATACCAAGTTGCATCACTTCTTTCATGATACTGCAGTGTGTTTTTTAAGCCCCTTTCCCAATGAAAGTGGTCTATAGCAGCTACCACTGTGGTTACAGAGACATTCCTTCATCTTCACAAACCAGGCCAACTAACGTATCAGGCAGATGTTGATAAAAGGTGAAGTGGGTTTCATGTTGTACAGAGAATTTGACCATTTCAGATACATAGAGCACTTGGAATATGTGTATATATGGTCAGATCTGTTCTGCTTTGAGGATAGACTGATACCCTGACATGCTTCATCCACAAAAAAAGCCTGACAGTGTTATCCCAAAGCTGGCCTTCAGCAAAGCAGCAGAGTAGACAGTGTAGAAATGGCAGGTCCCCCTTTTTATATCAAACCTGCTGCAGTGATTAGAACTGATAAAAGGAGGTGAAGAGGTTGAAATAGAAAAACTTTATCAACTGGACTTGTCTATTAGACAATGTCCTACTTCACTTCTTCAGCTTCAGCCCACTTGCTGCACCTGGCCTGGGCACTAGAATGAGCTGAGATGGGTGTGCTGTCACCATGATACACTGAATAACTTAGTGGGAGCTTTGGAGTTGGCTCAAGGTTGGTTTAATTTTCTGCTGGATGTTGAGATGCAGTGGAAGGGAGGGATGGGAAGGGTTTGTGCACTCCTTCTAAGTGGATATGGAGACTGAGTTTGGTTAACAATGTGCCTTAGGCAGGTTTATATATGCCAAAAAATTGCTAATCTGCTGTCATTACCTTAAATAATTGATGATTGTCATTCATCTGAATGTTCCATTGCAATAGAACGTTTCACAGATCTTTTGTTTTGTTTCAGAGTCTTGATGAGACAGAGTGCTCCGTGTCTGTGGTTGAAACAGACAACAAAAAGGGAAAATCAGAGACACAGAGTTGAGATGCTTATGGAGACCACAGGATATCAGCTCTTCTTCAATTTACTCCTGCTGTCCAGTTTATTTCACAAGGGAATAAATGTTACAGTGTTTGCCCACAGCTGGTAAATAAACAAGGCTTGATCCACTTGCTTTCCTGTAGGAGTCTTTAGCTGTTCACGCAGAGCTAGCAGAACCCATGAGAGACAAGCTCTCCTCTGGAACAGATATGGGAGACCAGGAGTACCCTAAGGATGCTCAAATGTCTTAAAATTCTTCCTTATAACTGTGGTGTCAGTGCAGTTTCTTACATATTGTTTCTTAATGTACTAATATTATTATTGTGATCAAATAAAATTTTTTAGTGCTCCATTCCTGCAATATTCAAGTACTGGCACATTAGATGATAATTTTAAAGCCAAATCCACTGCCATTAAATGAAATTATAAATTGAGATCCTAACTGACACAAGTTCCTCCAAGACAGGTTAATTCAAACTGACTGGCAGTCATTAATATTCAGTTCTTACTCTTGCATTAGCAGGACCTGGTAATAAATCTGTCTTAATCAAAGTCTTCCTGGAAAACGGACAATGGGCTCTGATGAGTAATATCCTGGCTGAAATTTCATGGGAGACTTTGCTAACTATTTAGGGAATTAAGCTTTTTCATAGTCCTGCACTGAATGCTCATCCACGCATATTACCATCAGAAAAAAAAAAAAAGAGAGAGAGAGAAAAAAAAAATCTAATTAAACAATGGCTACATTACATCATGCTTGGAGCAAAATACCGTTTCTGACGTTTTTTTATGTGGGTACAACTTCTTTCATGGGGGAAGGTTTGTTCAGAAAGCTGACTATGCCCAGTGCAAACATAAAGCCAGTGAGTATCAGAAAACTGACAATTCTCACTGATGCTTGTCATCTATCTTGCAGCAGATAAATACAACAGGACAGTCTGACCTGGGAATAGTCTGCCGTGTTGTTCAGCCCACATGTCCAAGTATATAGGGCTAGTGTCTCAAAAACTTCTCATTTTCTGGTTTCTGCCAAATGCAGTGTTTGGGAAAAAAATAACAATTTCTCCATAGTTTTAATTCTGGTGCAGAGCCCTGATGCAAATAGAAATATAAAGCCTTTTGTTACCATGAATGTTGTCTCATTTGGGTAGAAATCTCTTAACACAATTAAAGTAATTACTCTTCGCCTGAATGAATGCAGAACAGACTTCAGAAGGAGCCTTGGTGTGGGATACAACTGCCTGGTTCTGTCCAGATACAACTCACATCAGGACAGCTCCTATTTGTGTCTCTTCCCACTATATGAGGTCATCACAAGAACTAAAAATAATGTCAGTCTCTGCATACTCTTAAATTTCAGTATTGCTCATTACAGCACTCTTTCTTTTCCTTCCTTCCTTCCTTCCTTCCTTCCTTCCTTCCTTCCTCTCTTTCTCTCTTTCTCTCTTTCTCTCTTTCTCTCTTTCTATCTTTCTCTCTTTCTCTCTTTCTCTCTTTTTCCTCCTTCCTCTTCCATTTGGGGTGAAAAAATATTTTCTTGGTGCCCAAGACAAAGTCCAAGGTCACATATCCTAAGGAATGACCCACTTCACCATTCCTATTTCCTCTCCAATCTTGCTGGCTGCTCAGTTTCTTGTGTTATCCCTTTGCTACAGCAATATTTGGCAGTGTCAATAGTGGCTTCATGTTCATCAGCAGCTGAAGATTGGGTGAAGATGAAGGTCTGTGTTTTACTAAGGTTCGGCATAATTCCCATTAAAAATATAAAAATAAATTCAACTGCTAGTGCACTGGGCATGAACTCATCCTTCATTCCCATATTTACAAATAATAGGAGGGACTGGATATTAACTCTAAATATAAGGAACTCTCCATCATATGATGAGTTGACAGCCCAGCTTTAAGATTAGAAAGAAAAGAAGAAAAATGTTGAAAATGTAGACATATATCTGTCTACATTGGATTTTTGTACTGATAAATTGGTGCAAAACCTGTTTGAAGACACTGGAATTCCTGTATAATTATAACCAGTGTTTCCACTGAAACTCCTAGACTGTGAATCTGCTTGCATTTGTTCAAGTGAAACATTCTCCTGCTGAGAACTGTGAAGCTTCATTTCCTTTTAAATTTTCCAGGGACAGGATGTCAGTCTAGGCAGAATGCCCTAAGGGGTATCCAGAGGAACTGCAAACAATGCATTTTAAAAGGCTTGTCATTATAACTGCAATTTTACAGATCTTACAAACAATATTTATTGGGGAAACTTTATTTTTGCAAATGTGACTGATACTTTGAGTACTTTTTTTCTTGTTCAGGATGAGAAAAAAATACCAAAACATTTCCAGTCAAGGATTTTCTTTTTGTGAAATATCTCACTATCAGTAAGATTAAAAGGTCCAGCTCTTGATTATATGCTACAGAGTGGATTTCAGAAGCAAAATACTATTTTTGCCCACAGTGGAGGCCTATATCTTAGTGTTAAAGACTACTGGTTGCTGTTTAGTTATAAATTTCAGGGGGAAATAGTGATTATAATGTCTGAGATGGCTGACAGGCACGAGATGTGACGTTTTTGTATTCACTATGGAGTAGTGTTTTGTTTATTGCAGGGTTAAGAGGCCTCTTTTATGGTGGACATGTCAACCAGTATTCTGGAAAACCTTGTTTAATTTTCAGCTATCCCAAGCTGTAACAACAGAAGCAAATTATTTATGTGGGAATTCACCCTCACCTCATTTTAGCATCTACCTGAGGTGCCTGTGATGGAAGACCTGATATTCTGTGTAATCCATGTAGGCAACAGTGAGAGACAGAGAGGATTCAGGAGGAAGCTCAAACCAACTAAGATCTGATTTTGGGATGTACCTGCCTCTCTCTGTTGCCTACAGAGGGACCTCCACTGCTCTCTCCTTAAGAAAGCAAATCTAGCCCTTTATATCTTGATTTTCCACATGCAGAAGGAAAGCATTTCCTTTCTTTCATGTTTTCTGGTATCTGGACTGTTTCCCCAGGTTTTTGTAAGTCATCAATACTCCTGTCTCTGAACTTAGGCAGGGAAATGACCTTATGGAAATACCTGAAAACAAGAGAAAGGCATGCTCATGTGAGTAACATTGACCTCTAAGTCATGCCTCTAGAATTACTAAGAGAAATCTCAAATATATTCAGTTGGAACCACTTGCTGCCTAAGGCAAATCTAACACTCTCCATTCTTTTCAGTCTGAAAAGCCAACCCACTTCATTTATTTACATGTCCATGTTAAGCTGATTGCCCTTCCTCTGTGCAGCTCAGGAATTGTATTCATCATCAGATCCTGGTGGTAGAGCTGAACACTGCCAGCAATGACATTGGTTACTTCAGTGCTTCTATTAATGATAAATTTAGCCAGCTAAAAGGATGAGGTATGTGCCTTCAGGTTGATGCTAAATTGAAATTACCACTTAGCCTGCAATCAATTGCCTACGTTTTTATTAATAGGCTAAATTCCAGATCTGACCTTTCCAAAAGTGCTGAATTACTAAATCCTGGGACAGACAGCAGGGTTCCCCTTACAAGGAGAAGTGTATTATGCAAACATGTAAGGTCACCTAGAGAAGAACTCAGCTCAGGATACCAGGTGACCTGTACACACAGGTGTCAGCCAAGGTGCAGTGTCAATGCATAGGTGGGGTTTATAGCTGCAGGATTATGCTCTCCCACTGTCCCTACCCTTTTGGAGGTGTAACATGCGGTCCTGCATTGTCTTTTTTAATTTCATCACCTAAATAAGCACTACTTTTCATTTCTAGAATCCCCCACAGTAAACTGTGCTTTTTTACTCAGGAATACCCTTTCTAGCTGGACTCTGCCTAAATGATGCTGAGCTGCAGATATATCCTCAGTCATGTCAGAGGGCTTTGCTTGTTGCTGATGAAGATTCAGAGGGGAAGGTTCCAGCCCCCAGAAAACAAATTAAAGCTCTTATTTTGTGCATTGTTTACATATTGTGTAGAATACACAGAACCACAGAATGGCTGAGGTTGGAAGACACCTCTGGAGGCCACCTGGTCCAGCCCCTGCTGAGTGCATGGCTAGCTTCAAACAATGCTTAAAGCTGTGTTCTGCGGGGTTTTGGGTGTCTCCAAGGATGGACACTCCACAGGCTCTCTGGGTAATCTGTCCTAATGTTTGATTACCTTCACAGTAAAAGTTTTTCCTTACATTTCCGTGAAAAATGGGGGACTGTTTCTACATTTTTGTGTAAGAGAAGAGGTTCTAAGCACAGATTCCCATGCTGGTGCTCTGCTGCATAGATGTTGTTTTCAAGGGCTGAATATTTTCTTACACAATAAATGAATGACAAAGAATAAGAAACGGTCAATGAATTAACAGATTATTAACCACTTTCATTATCTAGAGAGGCCAGTATGCCCTGTATGAGTGGTGAATTCTGTTGAAAAGAGCTGGATTCTGATGTGCTCTGAAATTAAGGTGGTAAATGGCGAAACAACATAGCTGGGTGGATTGTCTGATAAAAGTAAATACATATCCCACATGGCATCTTGCACTCATCCAGCTTTGGCCACAGGTGAAGAACTCTGGAGATAAACAAATATTGGATGACTACTTGCAATATTTGCTAAGTCTTAAGAAAGCTGCAATGTGTTCATGATGAAAGTGGAAATGTGGGTGAAGGTAAATGCTTATAATCCTGCTGATGTGGGCTGAAAAAAGAAACTGTTTCCTAAAGAGGGATGAAAGTCCCAAGAAAAATAAAAACTCCACTGTCCTTGACATAGAGAAGATGATTGCATAAAAATAACCAAAGGACTAGGCTCAATTTTCATGTTTTTCTTTACCAAAAATGGAGGAATTTATAGTAAACAAATTAAAAATTCGTGTCATGAGGTGGAATAAAAAGTATGGCTGTAGTAAATAGGGGAAGCCTAGGGTCCTCAGCTGTAGCTAAACAGACTGGGGTGAGTTGGCTGCATGAAATAGAACAATCACTTGAGGCCTTGCTATGTGATAGATTTAGGTAAAATACATTAAAATTAAATGGGAAGTTTCTTCTGCGTAACAAAATCCAGTTGCATTTCAGAGTGGTGTGGTGTTTGGCTGTAGAATACAAGGTACCAAGGCAAAAGGGAAAAAAAATATGAGCTAGAAAAAGTGGCAGGTGAAGGAGGGAGGCTGGTGAGGAAGGAGTGAAGAGCTGTAGCTTAATGCATGTTCAGCACCAAGGATGCTGCTTGTCCCAGTGTGAGATGGATGAGGGACCTGAGAGCATCCAGGGGTCAGCTGGCCCCTGGGGTAGCTGTTCTGGGAAACCCACTGCCTTTGCAGTTTCTCCATCAAGAAATAAGAGAGAAATATGTTATCATATTGTTGCATGGAAAGGAAAATTAGTTGGTTAGTTTGCCATTTTTATTTCCTTGACTTCATTTTCTTTTCCCTCAGGATGATACTGTACTTTTAAGTTATTTGAGAGTCTGAAGGCAGGAAATACCACCCACTGTCTGTGCAGAGACTTGAGGTTTTCAACATTTTTAAGTGCAAGCTCAGGGTAGTGTTTATTACCCATCCTTAGACACTGAACCCAGCTCTGGCTGCTGCCCTCACTGCCTAGCAGGGTGGCTGCAGCCCACCAAACAGATTATTCCTCATGAATCAGTCTTCCAAATTTACATGTCAGTGAGGGATAGAGCTGGAAGACACAGTTTACCAAAAAAGCTACTTTTTTTTTCCCGTTGCCAAAACATAGGCAGTGAGACTGACCAACACAACTCATGAAATCGTATGCAATCCAAAACAAATTTTTCTAAAGAGAAAATTTTTATGAAAAAAATCTCAATTTTCATTTCAACAACAACATTTTCAAAAGTCCTTAGAAAAGTGAAAACAAGTATCAAAAAGCAAAAGCAAAAGTTTTGCTTTGCACAACTTGATGCCAAGTCAGTGTTTCAGCAAGGGAGGCAGGATAAGATTGATTATTTCCATTTCACTGCACTCGGCTGACATCACTGGTGGTGCCATGCCAAACAATCCCAAGCTACATTTTCATCAGCAATTCACTATGATTCATTGGTGCCTGCCTTTAGACACTGGGTTTTGTTCCTCAGATTTCTTTTAGAAAAGATGATGCTAATTCTGGCTGGATAAGGACTCACTAAATAAAGCTGGGTTTTGCCATAACCTGTAGCCATGATTCTGGCTGTGCTTTTGATTTGTGAAACCAGCTCATGGTGAGTGTCCAGGAAAGTGCTTCTGAGCTCAGTCTGCAAGCAGGATGGAAATAGACTGAAGAAATGGAACCATCCTGGTTTTTTATAGCCTCATCTGTCCAGGCTTGGATTTGCAAAAACTAAAATCAGTTGAGAGTTCACATGATTTCTGTGAATTCTGTTTTTTCTGTCCAAAGTGCACACCCTGAATGTCCAATGTGCTGCAGCCCCATCACTGTAAGCAGCTGATTTCCCCAAGCTCTGCATATCCCATGTCAACATTTCCTCTCCTCTCACAGCTCCCAGACTCATTCTGGTGTCTGGCAATGCAGCAGCTCTAGATGCAGGGTTGGCCTGCTCAGATCTCCAACCCTACAGCCTTTTCCTGTTAGTTGTCCTTGCTGCTCTCCCTTGCAGACACATCCCCATGTCATCCTGTTTATGAAATATCCCTTTGGTGTTGTCTGAGGCCCCACAGCTCCACGTGCCTCATCCCTGCCCTTACACACATGAGTTATGCCCTACTTGAACAGGCAGTGCAGACCAACAGAAGCAGATCCATAGAGTGACACAGTTGGTGCTGAGGATGCAACAGCCCTCCTGTATCAAAGGGTTTTGCTTTGGTCCAGGTCAAGCCTGGTCCAAGTGACTGCATGAGGTTGCAGCATGTTAGCAGTATCTTGGAACTGCATTTTCTTTTTTTGTTTCAGACACAAAAAATCCCATTTGAGCACTCTCACTCCCCTTTTCAGTACAGGATAACCACAACTTCCCTAGAAGTCTTCCCATCACTCCTTCCTGAGAGAGGAGTCAAGACTGAAACAAAGCCTTGTTCCTCTATGCAAACACTGCAGTATTTGTGCAGTATTTTAACTGGAGGGAAGCAAAATTTGTCAGTTTATTCCTCAGTGAGGAGAGACCTGAGTGTGTTGTAAAGAAGCTGTATTTGCTATTGAAAGTCCTGTATTTGTCATAAGGCTTTTATTCTCATTAAGGTAGGAGCTGCAGCTTATTGGAAAAGGCTCTTGATGCAAACACTCCAGACAGGGCTGTCCCCAGATCAAATGATATTTGTCATGAGGACAGTTGTGCAAAGATTCACAGTGAGGAAAAAAATGCATCAGAAGATAGATTACAAGGTCTCCTTTCAAGGGCAAATAATTAGGCAGAACTGTGTAGTTTGGCTTTATGTAAGAATCATTCTCTAGTCTCTATTCTTATTACAAAACAGAGCTCGTTGGGAGGATAAAAGGGAATTTAATAAGCAGTTTCTGCAGTTCCTGCCACAGGAAGAAAACTTCAGCATAGCAAAGAATATACTGTTCCTTCCATATTTTCATATCACATGCAAATTTTACTGAGGAATATGATCCTGTGCTGAGTGAGAAATAGATATCCCTAGCTGTGTTGCAAACTGAGAAGATAACTTTTTTTTCTGACATGAGATGTTGAATTAAGAGAAAGAACACCTCAGGCAGACATGAAGAGCAGTGCAGCTCTTCAATAAGTCAAGGAAACACAAGTAAGTGGGGTGGTGTTCTCAAAGCCCACCTTGGTGGGCTGTGCTTCTCATCCTTGCAATGGCCTCGTGAAGTGGAGGCCTTCTCACAACCCATGGGCAGAAAGCAGCAATAGTACAAAGGATTTGAACAGGTCATTATCATCAGTGGGGAGGGCACTTCAAGATGTGATTTACCTTATCCAGACAGAGCAGGGCCTCATCCCTAGATGCAGCAGTTTTGCACTACAGGCCCAGAAGAAGGCTGAACGTCCTGTTTGAAGCAGCTGCCCCACATCTGGAGGGGTGATGTTAGGACCAGGCTCCCCCCACCCCCAGAGGCAATGGGGATGCACTGCACTAAACCATAAGAATCATCCAGCACTTGTCTTTGGTACTAATTTGTGAAGCCTCTTTCTCTGTTTGTTTGTTTGATGAGGCTCATTAGGGGCTAGTTGAAGGCTGCCAGCTCAGACTGCTGAGCAGGCTCTCAGCTGCGCTGGAGAGGCTCCATTCCAGCCAACGCTCCCCACACACACTGAGGCCGGATGTTTGCTTCCTTTCATGATGGTTTTCTTTGTCTACTTGATTGTGGACTTGATTTGTCAAGTGCTATAAAAAACCCAACATTCTTCATCTCATCTGGATCCTTGCAGCTGTGGGGAGAGGAGGAGGCAGGGAGGCAAAGACTCCATGTTTTCAAGAACCAAAAGCTCCTACTCCATAATTTGTGCTGATTCCTGTCTGATACTTAAAGAAGGAGTTAATTAAGGTTCCAGCTCCATTCTCTTCCTTCTACAGTACTGAACAGTTACTTTTATTTGTGGTCTACCTGTTTAGTGTCCCATTTGTTCTTGCAATAAAGACATGCCTCATTGTCTTTCCCAATAGGAAGCCAGGAACTCTTGATACTCTAAAATAAAGAGGTTTAGCTTTAGGGTTATGATGTCAAGTGCTTGAAGGGTAAGAAATATATGGATCCCAGTTATGCAGGCTCCTTTAGAGGCTAAAGGTACATCCACATACACGGTGTTCCAATGCAGAGGGAAAACTTACATGGACATGTATATACGGGTGCCTTCACTGAAATTCTCACAGCAGTTTCCTGGGAAGAAAAAGGATGCCAAAATTGGCACCAGCTTTGAATTATAGAGAACATAATGTCCCTGGTGGAAATTATAACCCATTGTCTTTAGCCTCCTCTTAGTCCTCCTTTCTCTCCTGCACCCTCTATACCATCTTTTGTAGAGCTTTAAACTTCTGACTTATTCTCCAGCCTTTTTTCTATTTCTGTTCATTCTTCCTTCTTCCAGGCCTTCACCTGCCCTTCTGTCCCACCCCTTACTTTGCTGTTACTCTACATCTCACTCACAGTTTCTGTTCCCTCGTTCCATGTTGGATCTAGGCTACCTTCTCCACTTTCATCTCTGTCAGGCTGCCAGCTGCAGGAAACATCAGAAACACAGGAGAGGCGATTTCATCTTCTCAGTCCTGGAGCTTGTCACGTGCAAAGCCCCTGAAGGAGCAATAACCACAGGTGAAAGTCTTGCTTTGCTGTAAGATACTCTGTACAGAACAGGTTCAACCAGGAGACAGAGACAACCCCTGCAGTAGGCTCAAACATCCTTTGCCACAAATTCAGCATTAAATCAACCCTGATAGAGAAGATCATCCTAATAAGAACTCTGGAAGTTTAAATCATGGCTAATTTGCTTTGGCTTTTCATGGGAAGGATAAAAGTTATGCTCAGCATTAGATAGGATCCTTCCCAAAATCACATGCTTCCCAAATTTTGAATCCTGCAAGAATTCTTGGTGCAACTGTTGTCACATTTGGTTGGGATGCTTCTCTTTTTGGTAGGAAAAAATCCTGTATTAATTTCACTTTACTTTGGGAACATTTGAATTATTTTTACTCAGCCTTCTGTAGAAAAATCAGCTTGAGGGTTACACTTTTGCAGGCACAGGGAAATATCAGCAGAAATCAGCAATTCTGGCAATCCTTTTAACACTGGAAAAGCAAGTCCTTTCTTTCAGCAGGCAGTGGCTGTGGCTCCCTGTATGTCTTGCCACAAGGTACAATGAAAGCCTGATTTCCCTGAAAGTAACAGATCCCTCACATATAAACAAGCTTTTCTGAAAATTAAATTTGTCTCTCTTTTTTGCTCATTTCAGAAAAAGAGAAAAGCCTATTTCAAAGAAAGATAGGCCCAAACCTTCTGAACTCCTTTGGAGTACTCAAGTGCAATAGCTGGTCCTATCCGACTTGGAGGAGCAAAGAAACTGTGGCTTCTCTGATATTTGGATTTCATTGTACGGCAGCTGGTAGAGTCCTCTGAAATGAGTTTTTCCAGGAAATATAATAAAGTAAAACTGGAACATAAATAGAAACCATGAAAAATATAAGTCTGAAGGCATTGAAAATGCCAATACATTAAATTTTCAATTTAATCAAAGTCATGGGTCATTTAATGCAATATGAAGAAAAAATACTGAGAAATGAAATCATGGAAGTTTTTTCTGCTGCAGTTTGTCTAAAAGATTCAAGTTATATTGACTTTCTCTAGATCTCAACTTGTTTTAAATAAACTGACCCACTCAATCCATGGCATGTGGGATTGTTTGATCACTGAAAAAAAAAAAAGCAACAGTTAAAAGGGGTGCAAGCCTGTGCTTACAGCGTGTGTGGAGTTCCAAGAAATGTGTGGCTCCCAGGAATAAAATTCCTTTGGCATGAATCTAAACCTTATTAAACTCCATATATTTCTGGTGATTTTGGTGTCTGTAGTTTTGGCTATAAATTAACTAAGTTCTGAGCATTATAACAGCAAATGTTTGATCCCAAGGTTAAGGTCAAGCTATCCTTGTGTGCACTCAGTAATGCTTGGGATCAGGAATTGCTTCACTCTGATTCCACCCACTTTATGCTTTGTTGCCAGGTCTTCTGTGCAAAGCTGCTCAGAAACTTGAAATGTTATTTTGATGCTTTGTTAGGAAATAGGGAAAAGCATAAACTTTCTGTAAGGCCTAACTACTAGTCATGAAAAATAAAAAAACAAACAGGAGAATAAAGTGGATGGTTCATATGAGTTCACACTGGAACACAGATGCTACACTGGAACACAGATGCATCTGTATTTTAAATGGGAAGGATGTACAAAAACCAGCTCCTGCTCCATGTGAAATTCTGTATATTCACAGTTAGAAAATAAAATAAATTATCACAGAATCATAGAATGGTTTGTGTTGGAAGAAACCTTAGAGATCATCTATTCCACTCCCCTGCCCTGGGCAGGGACATCTTCTACTACACCAGGTTGCTCTTAATCCCACCCAAACTGGCTTGAACACTTCCAGGGATGGGGCACCCACAGCTTCTGCCTTTTGTTTGTTTTCCCCCAACATCAGAGTTCAAACAACCTCCCTGCAGTGCTTGTTCCATGTCTGCTTGGGGCAAGGCACGCTTGCATCTGCACAGGAGTTCTGGGTGGAGGCAGCTGCCTGCAGAGCCTTTACTCCAGCTTATTCTGGGCTTTGTTTTTCACTTAAATGGGAAAGTCCTGTATCTGCTTACTTCATCTAAAGCCAAACTCAAAATGCATTTGATTCTGCCTGCTATGAGGGTAACTACTGTGACTCTGAGGCTCTGAGGTAACTACTGTGACTCTGATCAGAAATCACCCATCCACACTGCTGATCCTTTATACTGATGGAGAGTAATACATGTTTCTTTCCCATATGTTCAACCTAACCACAGGTTTGCTGTTTCTGAGCAATCAATGAAACACAGATGATAGATAACTCTTTTCTGTTTCATTATTTTCCAGGTTTATCTCTCCAAGCCTGGCTGCACACTGTAAATGGCAAACACAGAGCTATTCCCCTAGTCAGACGTGGAATGTGATGGTTCTGTCCTCCACCATATAATTTAAAACCTGCTTTCACCCTTGGCAAATCTCTCAATTAAAATCCCAATCACAACTTTTCTTGGGCCTCTGGATATCCTAAACCCAAGGGGAGAAACATACTTTTCTACTAAAAAAAAGCAGGTGATGGTTCATCTCTGCCCAATAGATTTGTCATGCAGAAAAAAAAAATGCATTAAAAGAAACTAGTGCTTCTTAGAATCAGGAAATTCAGAGATAGCAAAGATGCCAGTTTGTATTTTGAGTTTAACAGGATGAAATAACTGGGCATGTAATAATATTTTAATTGAAAATTGTACCAAGATCACTTTAAACAGCTAAATAATTACACTGCCTTTCTTTTCAGGCCTCTAAGGAAACAATGAGGTTATGTAAGAATGAAGTGCAACAGAAAAAATCATTGTCTGATATTTTTGAACAATTGGATCTGATTTGTCACTGTGTTTATATTTAGATGCTTTATAGACCAAGGCACACTGGAGGAATTAGGTTTTGCTTATGTGAAAATTCAGGCAAGATATTAATTTTGTTCTGTAGCCTTTTTTAAGCTTGGGTTTTAACATTCTTCATTGCCTGCCACACAGGGGTAATGGTCAACATCTGCCAGTACCACCATAAGCAATATTGGTGATCTTGAGTTGTGACTGGAATTGGAAGATTTGCTGAAAACTGTGAGGTTAAATAATACCAACAAAACAAAACATAACAAAAAAAGAGTTGTTTTCATCTGTCCCATTTTCTCAGGCATTCACATTTGCAAACTTTTCCATGTGTCAGTAAGAAAGAGCTAGAAAAAAACTTTCTCATGCATTAAAAAAGAGAAACTGAGTTTCCCATGTTCCAGGAGCTGGGACTGTAGAAAGGACAACAGAATAAATTCCGGGAATTGCAATGTTCTGTAACAGAAATAGTTGGTGAGAGTTGAAATGTTCCTTTGACTACATAACTTTGATATTTAAATTATCTTGCTGCATTCCCTTCCTATGAAAACCAAACCATATTGACAATAATAACCTAATATCATAATAGAGTTTTATCATGGCCATTAGCTGGCATCTCCAGTGGAAATAAATGCCTGTTATTAGTCCAATCTATCACAACAACTTGCAGCATTTAGGACATTCCCTTGGGTCACCACTGCTCACACCTCCAATAGTAAATCTTAAATTGTGACCATTAATGTCTTTTTCATGTGGATGTCCACTGTCTTCTATATCTGTTTGTCTTCTAGAACATGGCAGATTTTTTTATGCAGCAGGGAAAATGGTGGTTAATGAATGATAGAAAAACATAATTTGTCCTATTAAAGCCAAGACTTTTTTTTCCTGTTTCAGTGTGGTTTAGACCTTGTTGTTGTAGGAACAGCATGATAAATATTTTATGAACAGGATCCAGCAAACACACAGTGGTAGGATGCTGCCATGATTAAAGGAGGTGTTTATACTTACAGATAGTTTCTGAGTCCAGCTGCCACAAAACAATGCTTACTCGTGCTGGAACAGGATGTCCAGATGCCCTGGATAGCTCTGGCATTTGCACTCTGCTCCTTTCCTCGACCTTGCCCCCCTGACAAGGTGTCTCAGGTGCCCTTCTGTTTCTCCTTAAAGATCAGCTGGTCAGCAACAGAAGCCCCAACAGTGCCCTCAGCTGCAGCCCCCAGTCTGCAACCCAACACCAACAACACTTGCCAAAAAGCTCTGTGCAAATCACTCCTGCCAGGAAAATCCCTTACATTTCTAGCTGCTTTCAATTCCTCCCAGTTAGAGCAGGAATTTAACATCCCTCCCACCCTGCTTCCTTCAAGATCTTCTCACCAGGTCCAGCAAAGACTTTATGACACTGGCACAGGGAAAGGCTGGCTGCTTCCTGCCTGCCCAGCAGGACCCTCCTGCCAGCCACCCTTCAGAGAATTACTGCTAATTGCAGCAAAGAGCTTCCTGCTCAGACTCCTGCCACTAGACAGACCTTCCTGAGCACTGCAATCCTGTCACCTGGCAGTAAACCCACCTCTCCCTCCTGGCATCACCAGCTGACAAAATGGAATAAGGACAAGTAAGCCAAGCTGTATGTTTAAAGCAGTCTTTGCAAGAGCAAATCCCTTCCCTGACAAAGAGGTAGTGGGAATAGAATTGTATTGTTCGGCAGGAGGATATTTACTTTGGAAAACATGGTTACCACCCCAATATCAGAATATTCGGAAGAAATTCTTCACTGTGAGTGTGGTAAGACACTGGAACAGGTTCTCCAGAGAAGTTGTGGATAGCCCATCCCTGGCAATGATCAAGGCCAGGCTGGATGGCGCTCTGAGCAACCTGGTGTAGTGGAAGGTGTCCCTCCACATGGCAGCGGGATTGGAACTGGATGAGGCCCCTTCCAATCTAAACCCATTCTATGATTCTATGATTTTATAAGCATAAATTATTCCAGGCCAAGAAAAGCCTGCTCCGTGTCAAATCAAATGACAGGATAATTCTTAGTTGTCGAGAAATATGGGGTAAGAAACGCTGGACCAGTGGGTGAAGATAGTGCATTCCCTTGCCCTCAGTGAATTACTGAGGGCCTGCTGTGTGGGTTGAGCTTGGTGGCTTAAAAAGAAACTCAAGTGTTCCCTCATAAAGTGAAAAGTAATTCCTAATGCACTCGCGCGTTATGCAAGAGTGAAGGCAAGTGGCAAACTAGAGGAAGCAAAATCCATTTTGTTATGACTCAGTCAGTGGGAGAAGGCTGGGAGTCAGCCAGAGGTTAAAAATGGATTTGCCTGTTTAATCTGTTCAGCCTCAGTGGCAGGGCTGGAGCAGGAGCCGTTCACTTCTTGCTCCGCAGTGCCTGCCCTGTTGCAGGGTTCTCTCCTCCTCCACCTCCTCCTCCTCCTCCTGCCCCTCATGCTCTCCCGACCCACCCAGCACCATCCCCTGAGCCCATTCAGTGGCTCCTAAGGAAAAGCTCGATCTCATTTTCCTTCTCCCGCTGGTTTTGCAGTTTATTTGCTGTTCAGCAGTGAGGAGAAGGCCAAGGGGCAAACTCCTTCCTTGCTGCTGGCTCACAACCCTTCAGAGGGGCCCAGTGCAATAACACAGACCAAATCCCATCCGCACAAGAGCCAAGCTTGGGAATTCCACCGGGCATCGCTGTTCCCCTCCCCTGTGTGTCTGTAGGTGCACTCAGGTGTGTTCCTGCACAGCCCTCAGATGTTCCTAGAGAAACCTCTAGAACCGTGGCTGAGGATAATATCGAACTGCAAAAAAAGCTGCTTCTGCCCAACCACCTCCCTGTTCCCTCCCCGTCCCACCATGGCTGACTGCAGAGGGTGAATATAGAAAAATGTAAACATTTCTGTGAGCAATTTTGATATTGCTGTAAGTGCTGAAAGTGTCATCAACTGATCTGATGCTCTCAGATAGTAATTTTTGTCTTACAAAAAGGCTGTTCTTACACTTTCTTTTTCCACAACATTTATATGACTCAATTTTCTGCAACAGCACTTTAATCCAGTCAATTTAAACATTAACTTCTAGACAGGGTTGAATTATTTGCAGATGAAATAACACATAAATTGCATTTGTTTTTTAGAAGATGGTGTGGATACCAACTGATGCTTTTGTTCTAACAGGAAAGTCATTGCTCACTGAAGAGGTGAGTAGCCAGTAATAAAACTTAGCAAAATCTTAGAGAAACACTGCTACTGGTTTCTTGTTTTCTCCAGTAAACAAAGTGCACTCCATCATAATATCAATTCCTGATGTGGTCCACACTGAGGAAAGAGCCTATGTGGACACAAGGACAATTAGTGGTACAGTCTGTGTTTTGTTATCAAGTGTCAAAGCAAGAAATTATGGTTTAAAGTAATTCTTTAATGGAATATGAGACATCCAGATACTTCCAAAGCAGAAAAGGCAGAAATACAAAGTAGAAATAGAAGCAAATTAAAAAAAAAATTGGAAAATGATATTTATATACTTTGAGGGAGGGGGAAAAGGCCAGGAAAATGCAAAACAAAGTAAGGTTTTTTGTCAGGTCTAAATGGCTCATATTTGATAACTGAGAGCTTATTCTCTGTTATCACTGTAGTCCAGGGAAATGCTAGATTTTCACTGTAAGCAATTAAATTAATCCTTTTTTTTTTTTTTTTTTGCACTTTTTCTTTGTTTC
>VZRZ01005362.1:491376-513000 GCA_013398175.1 Climacteris rufus
ATGTTATATTTTCACTTTAAGCAATTAAATTAATTTTTTTTTTTTTTTTTTTGCACTTGTTCTTTGTTTCCTTAACTGTACAGTGTGATTAATTGGTATCAACCCAAGTTGTTTGTATCAGTTTATTCATTTGTAAAGACCACCAGCTTTCAATCCAGTTCTTCTTCATTCACTGTCCTGGTACAGTAATCTTTCCAGAATACACATTAATTTGTGCTCAACTAATGTTTGTTTTTTGAAATATGTTTGTATGTGTGTGCAGTGTCAGCGTTTGATGAACTTAATCAGGAAATCCAAAGACGGATTTATTGCCTGAATCATTAGACTTATGGGTTTTTTATTCATTAGGCATTTGTACACACAACACCTTTTAAAAAATACTTGGTCACCACACAGAGGTGATTAACATTGCTGGCAGGACCATTTTATTTAGTTCAATACTATAGTTAAATCTTATGCTCCAACATCAGCTAAATTCCTTGATCCAAAGCCATCAGGCCCATGACATTTATAATCAGCTATCCCTACCCCATCTAACTTCCTTTTCTCCCAAATACATTGTTCTCAGCTAGGCTTTTTCATTCTTTAAAACAAGACTTTATAAAAAAAGTTGTTTTGTTTTGTTTTTGTTTTTTGGTTTTTTTTTTTTAATTTGGCTTCCATTAGGGTAAAGCTCAGCCAGGCAAAGATAATACTCAAACACTTAAAATCTTGGAAGTGGTTTTGTTTAAATTCTTAGAGCCTCTTACATAGTTCAGCCTGCTTTAAATGTTTAGAGTAATTTAAACCTCCTATAGGCTCACAACTGAAATGAGCACACGTGTGCACCACTCATGGCATTTGTTCAAGGTCATGGGAAAAATTCACTTATTCTTTGTTTCCACCTCTTTTGTCTCAAGTCCCTTGTCAAACACTAACCCCAGAGTAAAATGATTAAAAGAACATGAGTAGAAACATGATTAATACTGCTAAAAATTCTTGAATCCATTAGTGTGTAACTTTAAAGAGCTGTATCTTGGAGGTACAATAAAAAAATCTGAGATCAGTAAAAGAACTGTGTCATGTAAGTCTCTGCATCTAGTGGAAAGTATCCCTGCCCATAGTAGAGGGGTTGGAACTAGATGACCTTTAAGGTCCCTTCCAATCTAAACCATTCTGTAATTCTGTGATTCTATGATCTGAAAATTCTCTATGAGTACCGAAAAAAAAAAGTATAAGAAAATTGTAACTCAATGTTTGAGCAGTATTCTTCACTATGCTGCTAAGATTTATAAAACAAGTCAAGTTTGGAACTTCTCTTTTCAAAAAATACTGTTTAGATCTCAAACTTTCTTTTTAGAACTTGTAGGGAAACCTGTAGGGAAACTGCCAGAACTTTGCCAGAAGTATGGGGTGACCCTACTTGAGCAGGGAGGTTGGACCAGATGACCCCCTGTGTTCCCTTCCAGCCTTACCCGTGTTGTGATTCTGTGAAATTTTAGTCAGAATCTTAATTCTCAGGATTCCTTTCAAACTGTTTTGCTCCTTTAAGAAAGTCTTAGCCTTCAAGTTAAAATCCAGTACAGGGAATTTGAATATATATGGAATTTGCTGAAAGATTACAGAAGCAACAGGAATTCTTAAACAGTAGTGTTTAATTAGAGGGTTTGCTACAAAGCTCCAGATCCTGCAGATGAGTGGTGTGTAACAGAAGGCATGTTCAGAAAATATGCTTTCATGTAATTTTATCATTTGTTCTATTTATCTAAACAATGTAGCTAATCTTAGCAGCTCATATGAGCTTTATGAATTCATATCTAGCACCTTCAAAATAACAAAAAGTCATCAGATATGAAGCAAGAGTGCAAATACAAATATTTCAGATGTAAATGTTTCAGTCCATAACAATTTCAGGGCACCCCACGCCATGCACTAAAAGCATTTGTGAATGGAGGTCAAATCAAGCAGCAGCTGCAGTTTGTGCAAGACATCCTCTGCTTCCAGCTTTTCCAGGATGGAACTGAGCTTGTTTCTACCTTTAAAAACATATATGCTAGCTGATTGCTGCTATGCAGATGATGGCTGAATGAAGGAGGAAGAATAAGTAGGAGAAAGAACAGAAGACAGAAAAATACAAATGTGCGCTTATTCTGTTCCTTGTTTTCCTCCCACATGCAAAGAGCAGCAGGACAGCAGTAACAAAACATCTTTGTCTTCATGAAGAAATAGCACCAAGGCCTGTGCTGCTGTTCCTTAATGAAGGAATGGTCCAGTCTCCAAATAAATCTTCATTAATCAAGAAATTCCTACTTCAAAGATACATGCACAAAACTTTTTCATTTCAGTTTTAATTCATTCTCTGAAACCCCGGGATCCAGATTTCTTTCAAGGGTGTTTTTCTTCGTGATCCCTTTTATTCTTCCTGCCTACAGAGTGTCCATCACCATGGGGGATCTGAGTGCAAATCTCTCCACCTAAGCAGAACTCACCTATGAAACCCCTTGGCATTGGGAGGTCCTGGAGCACATTAGCATTGATGGCTGAGGTGCTGCTTGGGCCTTGGCACTACTTAATTTATTAATGCAGGTATAAAATAGAGTCCAACTTTGACAGCTACAGTCAGCAGCTCACCCTGGCTGATGACCCCTATGACCTGTGATGCTCCCACACTTAACAATGTTGTTACCAGTGACACTCAATGGATCATGTGTCCTCAGCCACCCAAATGTATCTGCCAGCAGCAAGAGCCCTCCTGGACTCTGTTTGCTTGCCAACCACACAGGCAGAAACTGTTTTATAAACTGCAAATCCGCAGTGGAGATTGCAGTCAGTTTATCTGTGCTGCCTCAAATGTGTCACTTGCTGGGCTTTAGCAGGTGAGCGTCTCACACAGCTTGGTGGAAGTCAGCCAAGCTTTCCCGGCTGGTGTGCAAGGCCAGGCTGGATGGGGCTCTGGGGAAACTGGGCTAGTGGGAGGTGTCCCTGCCCATAGCAGGGGGTGTTGGAACTGGATGGTCTTTAAAGTCCCTTCCAACACAAACCACTCCATGATTCTATGAAACCTTCCTGTTTTATACCAGTAAAGCCAGGGCAAAGTCTTTTTTTCCTTTCTCACTCCCTCTCTTTGGAACTCGAAAAATTCTATCACTTAAATGTAAAATAACTCAAGTCCCTCAGAGCAGCGATTCCCTGCCTCTTGTGATATCTCAGAGCCAAACTGTGACACCTTCCAAGGTGGAAAGGTCTCCCAGTGGGGTGGGACATCTCTCCATGGCAACAGAGCATGGCTCTGGTCTGCCCCTCAAGAGCCCCCAGCAGA
This sequence comes from Climacteris rufus, assembly GCA_013398175.1. Taxonomy (NCBI): domain Eukaryota; kingdom Metazoa; phylum Chordata; class Aves; order Passeriformes; family Climacteridae; genus Climacteris; species Climacteris rufus. Next base: position 494,675 of record VZRZ01005362.1, read on the forward strand.
GAAACTCAAACAAGGCAGAGACCCAGCCTGGTTTTGGCAAATTTGCTTTTCATTTTTCTTCTGTGAGGGTGACAGGAGCAAAGAACAATTACAGCATTTTTAGTCCAGCTGACAAATTATATGTTAGCTCAATTTAGCCTAAGCACAATTTCCCAATCAAAGTCAAACCAAAACAACCAAACAGGGTCGTGTTTTCTAAAATTCATTAATCCTGTTTGTCTTTTTCACCTCTCTAGATTGTAATTATTACGCCATGTCCTCAACCAAAGAAGAGAGCAGGAGACTTTTGGGTTTGTTTTCCAGTTCTATTGGGTTTTTTTCCTCTTCAAAGGTGTCTATGTTGTAAGGTTAAAAATATTAATTAGAGAATGGAAATTCCACTGACTGACCAAATGCAATTAAGCTATCCAGCTCATTTAAAGGCTGGATGTGAATTTAAATAAGGCTCAGCTTTGTGGAAGCTGCCTCCCTCTCATGGACACTTTGGTTTTGGATTAAAAGAAAAAGAGCCTAATTTCATACTAATTTCTTTCACTCAGCTTTTCTATTAATACAGATATCCATTCACTGTCATTGCTAAACTGCAAGGAAGTTTTTTTATCCTAAACCTAAAGAATGCCAAAAAACCTCACAGAGAATGAAGGAAGAGGTGGGAACTTAGTCATGTTTTGCTCAAAATCTGATATTGGTTCCCCAGGGAGCAAGATCCAGAACAACCATATGTATGAGTGGGGAGATGCCTCAAGGTAATCATTATATGATACCACGTGGAGAAGTGTGTTTGAACTCCCAGATTGTTCCAGTTTTTAGAAGCCTGAGGCAGGAAAACAGGTCCATGGGATCCCACACCTGGAGCTGTCTGCTGGAGGTGAAAATTGTATCCATAATTTAAAAGAATGAATCTCAAAGAAAACTTCAGGTTTTCTCTGCAAAGAAATATGCAGCAAAGCCTGTTTTAGTCATAATAGTCATGTGTAGGCGATTCCTATTATTGTAGTCAGAAAGATGGGGTAAAAAACTGCCCTAGATTCATGTGCCCAGAATTATTTCTGACTTTTATTTCATTAATTTATTATTTTATGTATTTTTAATGTAATTACTTTTCTCTTGTTTCCTGTGAAATACTTCAGGGGTTTAGGACTCCCCTTTTCCCATCTGGTAGGAAGTGCTATCTCATAGATTTTGAGCTCTTCTACCCTACTTTCTGAAGTTATGGGCCTTCTGAAACATGTTTGGTATGAGAAATTAAGACAGGGCTATCTTGAATCCAAGTTTTCCACTTCTGGAGGAAGTCCTTATTTAATTTTCAGGTAGAAGATAGAGGAGGAGAAATTAAAAAAATATATCAAGAATCACCACTTGAATTTTGTGAACAGTTTAACGATAGAGCTGTGAGTAGACTTGCTCATATTGATGTTTTGTTGACCAGCAGACACTAATGTCAAATTCCTATGCTCACTTAGCCAAATCAAACTGGATCCATTTTTCTCTTAGAAACCCAACTGTGTTTACCTAGAAAACAAGGCAAACAGGGTGATTTCTTCTAAGTTTAAGTGTCTCCCTTGGTGAAGGGAGGATTTTTTGGATTTATATTTTCATAGAATCACAGAATGATTTGGGTTGGAAGGGACCTTAAAGATCATCTTGTTCCAACCCCCTACCATGGTCAGAGACACCTTCCACTAGACCAGGTTGCTCAAAGAGCCCCATCCAGCTTGGCCTTGAACACTTTCAGGATGGGGATGGGATTTTGGACTTAAGCACCTGCCTCCATCTAGATACTGTTAAATTATACCTGCATCTTCCTAAACTCCTTGATTGATTTACATTTTATTTTTAAATGCCCTAAGATACTGGACAGCACCTGGGTGCCCATCTGTGCCTCACCCTTCCCCTCCTGTCAGCCCAGTTCCTCACAGACAACACTTGCACATAGTGGAAGCACTGACTAAATCACTGGGACTGCCACAGTTTTCCCAGACTCAGAAAGTCAGAGAAGATAAATGATGCTGGGTAGTTCTTGCAGCACATAATGCTTTTCATCCGCAAAGCATGCAGCTAATATTCATTCAAAACCAGAGAGATTTATGCAATAAAATTCTGCTTATAGACACTTTCCAAATCACTATAGAAAAGACTGTTAACCAAAAGCCAATGAGGCATTAGCTCAGCTATTACACACCTTGTAGATGTTTCCTAAATACATAACTGCTGGATTGTTGAGGAAATTAGAGTTTCAACAATCAAGATATCATCTATTTTAGGGCATAGTTAACTTTGCACTTGACCTTGGAGTTATTAATTTTAGACTTGCAATACACTTTCAGGGTCTACGCATCAATGTTTGAAACCAGACACTTTCAATGCATCTGCAATGTCTCTGACATCCTTTAGACATCCATTTTAGGAATAAATGATCCCATTCAAAAAGGCCACACTTCTCTTCACTGAGACACAGAGGTGGTCTAGTCAAAGGCAGGCATTAGAGTCAACCAGTTTTGGTCAGATCAGTGCTCCTCAAAGTGAGTACAGCTGCTAGAGCCTCGTGCCTGTGCTCTAAATAATCATGGATGTTTATAAATACACATTCTCCTTTTTATTTTTAAGATTTTTTAGGCTATTTTTTACATTTTAAAATATTTCGGTAGGATTTGTTATGCTATAATTAAGAGATCCAGAAGACTTTTCCTTTATTAGTAAGGAAATTAGGACCAGGACATGGGATCAAGTAATTGCCTAGGAATGCCCACACTGCTTAGTGCAATACCCATGCCAAGCACAGCCCATGCCAACCAAAAAAAACTGTCCCAGACATTGTACAGGCCTGGAGCAGGGAATAGCATCAGCCAGAGACTGTTCCCAGTAAGCAATTTGGACTGGGGAAGGCAATTAGAGATGTACAGAAGCAGATGTAGAGATAGGAGGTGACTTCAGTGCTAGAAAAAGATCCTTGGCTAATTTTATTGGATAGTATAAACATGGGTATTTAATATCAAAATGCTGGAGATCATTGCTGAACACTTCAATAGAAAAAAACCCAAATGGCTTTGGTGTTATATGGAAACTTGGTACTTGCTCAGGTTCAGGTATGGAAGTAGTGACACAGGATTATGATGTCTTACAAGGCCATTGTCTTCTTTCTCACTTGCATAAAGCTCTTTCTTTTCCAGTCTCTTGCATAATGCAGTGAAAGACATGGAACAGGCTTGTATTCTTTGAGAGAATCATCTGTTAAATATTCCTGAGGTGGAGGTATTGATTTTACTTTTGAGGCATGATGGAAGGAGAAGGTTGGAGGTGGGATGAATGGTTTGATGCAATGTCAATCACAATTCCTTCACTTAACACCCAGCGTCAGAGAAAAAATAAAATGCATGTTCACCTTTATTAGTAAATATAGATTGAAACATCTATATGAATAAATATGAATTTCTCTGGACTCTTCACTGATTTGGTATCTTTCATGTTTTGGAGCTCATTACTTCACAAATTTATGAGAAATGAAAAAGTTGTAAGATTTAGATTTTAAACTTTCTTTTCACACACCGTTTTTGACAGCTCTGATGACCTGGTTTCCTGTCACCTCCCTGTGATTTCAATTCAAATCTGATTGAGCATTTAGAAAAAAAAATTACTTGGATGAGTCTGCAAATAACTTTGTGTACTTCTCTATGTTTTCCCATATTTGCATGATTCCACTAATTTCACTGAGTGCTCACACAGCTTTGAAAACTTAGGCAAAAATTAATTAGGACCAGAGCTCAGCTCATGACGTGCTCCAAATGATTCATGAAAGTCGATGGCACCGTGATGCAGTTTCACAGAGGAAGATGAAAAACTCCAGAGGCTTGATGGACACCTAGACCAGTGCCACACACTGTGGCTTGATTTAATACAGCACCCAAACTTGCCTGTTTAAAGATAGCTCAGTTAAGAACAGCTTGCTTTGTGTTGTTGGTGAAAGAACAGCAGTATCCTGTGGCATCAGCAAGATTCAAAGAGCATGAGAAACAAGCAAAGTCCCTTTGCTTGAATTGTTAATGAATTATGGAAATTATGGTGTTACAGAAGGAGCAGAGATAAAATGGATCATCCTCACAACCAAAGAGAAGAGAAAAAACTGAAAACTGCATTTATCAGAAAAGTCGATTCTGCTGCTGACAACATTTTAGCAATGAAAAAATTAAATACCATGAATTGTGGAGATTGTTTAATGTATGTGACTGCTCTGAATAGAAGAAGGTACAAAGGCATGTCAAAAGAGGGGGGAAATTAGCAGCTGAATTTGGCAGCTAGCAAGGAAAGAAGGCCATGTGCAAGTCAGTATGACAGCACAAACCAGTAAACAATTGGAGAGGGCTGAGATGTGGAGGGTGGGCAAGAAACTGAGCACTGGTTTGATGCAGTGAGAGAAGACTGGATGTGTATGTGGTGAAAAAGCCTCAGAAAAATGAACAGAGAAATCACAGCAATCATGCTCTGAAGAGGCTGGGAGGGGTGGGAGCTGCCTATCAGAAGGCTGCAACACTCTACAAAAAAATGGCGCTAGAACAGAGCTCACTGGGGATGAGGATGGCTGAAATTAAAAGATTAAAAAGATTTGGGGTTTTGTTCTTACAATGGTTTTCATGCAAGAGCACTACCTTGTTGTGTATTTTCCATAAAAATTACGTTTTATCACCAAATCTAATACCACCAGATGTTTGCCTCCAAGTCTTCTGTTTGAGAAATAATGTTATGCTTCCTCACAGAAGTAATAATGTGACTGATTTAAATCCTTCTCTTCTTTATAGGTAGAGCTTTTGCTTAGGCTTCATCCCCTAGAGCTGCCCTAATGTTCCTTCTTGCATGGGCTATACCCCAAAGGAATTGTAAGCCAGCCACGTAGCTGAGCTCAGGAACATGAGGCTATTGACCTATTATTCCCATGAGATATCCATGAGAGTAAAATCACTGAGTTTAAGGGCATTCATGTTTTCAACTCTGAAGATTTATCTTTTTAAAAAATCTTTTATAGGAAAAATACCTCTAATTGGCAACCCAGTCTTGGTGAAAAAAACCAAAAAAGTTCAGTGTAAATCCTACAACAATTTCTGGAAAAGAGATCTGGTCAGGTAAGAAATGCCAAGACCTAGGTGGTGTGAAATGGGAGGATGGTGGAGTCACTACCAGCGGCCAGGTTGTGTGGTTGATCTATGAGGTGGAAGATGATGGAACCAGTGACAGTGGGTAAACAGAGTGTGGGGAGGAAGAGGAGGAGGAGGAGGAGAAGGGAAAAACTACAGCGTGACAGCATTTTATATGGTGGAACTGGGTTCAGAAGAGAATATACAGGGCAAAGAGCTATGAGGAAACCATTGTAACTTGAACACTGTGCAAAGTGCTAAAGCTTTTTGTTTTCTTCTCTTCACTTTCAGAAGTCAGAGGATCCCATGCTTCCAAGGCACCTAATCAGAGTTAAAATGAAAACAATGAAATAAATAAACAAAAGGAAAACAAACCCAAAAAATTCCATTCATGGGTAAACAAAGCTATATCCTCCACAGATCTATTAGTGTAAGTATTTTAATTCAATTTAGTGTTTTGGTCATAACTTCTCAGTGTGGCATGAAAGTAATTAAAATAAAGAGGTGTGCAGAGGCATCGAATTCCCTTCTCCCAGCTGTGTTGTGAAGCTTAGGGCTGGTTACATCTATAAACCAAGCACAGAAGTTTGCTAGATATTTATTTTATATTTGCATTAAAAAATGTGCCTTTGTCTTACCCTCAGAGTAAAAGGTCACTGTGTCTAAGCCTGTCAGTGGCATTCCTTTCAACCTAAACCCTTATTTTATACAACCATTTTTATTCATAATTGTAGCTATGGGGTCTGATCCTATTTTCACACTAGAAAATGCAGTCGATTTCAATCCAGCTAGTCGTGGTCAGACTTCTGTAAATGAGATTAGAATTGAGCCTATGTCAAACACAGTAGAGCCAGAAAAAGATTTATTTCTCTCATTGCACTCTTTGGGTGAGGATTTGTCCAATTAAAATGTATTATCTATTATACTTTGGACAGCATGACCAAACCAAACACTCAAAATTGGATGTTTGGAAGGGACAGATTTCTGTTTTTCTTCTTCAACATAAGATCATTTGAGAGCTTTTGTTGTTGTGGGAACCTTTTTAAGAGCCAAAGAGACAATTTTGCAAAGATCAGGAAGACTTGCCCTAACACCTTTGGCAAAAGGCCTGGGCTGTGTTCTGAAGAAATGAGAGAGTGTTGTTCTACAGGGTTCTCTGAGTTTGAAGTTTCACGCCCTTTTGTAGTCATTGATGCATTGGCTAGAAAATATATTGCATGCCCATGGCTTCAGCAGAGCTGTGTTAGTGGGGTGAGCAGGGGCTGTGTTCACTTCAGGCTCATGCAAGTGATCTGCCAAATCTTGGCCTGGTCCCCATTCAGCAGTAATTAAACCATCCCCTTTCTGTAGCACTAACAAGCAAACACATGGAGTCAAAAAACCAGACTGACCCACAAAAGCACATCTCCCCATCTTACCAAAATCATAAACTTTCCAGAACAACCCTTGCAAAATTCCTGTGCCACCCCCAAAACGTTCTCGGGTGAAACAACTTGAGACAGAGTTTTCAATAACTGTGTCTGTGTCTGCCAGCAATTTCTACAGAGGATCCCCCAGGGCCATGTTCCCATTGCCAGCCATTTATGAATTTTCTTGTCTGGCCTTGAAGATTTCCATTCCTGTCTGAGGGAGGTGGCTGTGCATCCCACTCTTCACCCCGGATAGTCATGCCTGGACAACCACAGTAGCTGTCTGAAGTATTTAGCATCAATAGGTACCTACATTCCCAGTGAAATCCAGGAAACATTATTAGTTTCTAGACACCCAAATATCTTTGAGAATTTGAGAGCAAGCTTTTTTTATTCTTCATTTAGTCTATGTTGACCTTTATTGCTTTCCCTTGACTTTCCCTCTGTTCTTTCCATTTCTTGAGATCTCTGTGATGCTCCAAATATTTGATCTTTTCTCTCAAAAGACACAAAAATCCTGATCCTATGGTGCTCCTGTGCCTTTTGCAAGTCCTTTCTGCATCCACTGAAGTCTTAAAATAAAACTCCTTTTCATTATATTTTGGCATTCATTTTTGGATGTGATATTAGGATAGTGGCAGTGTTTACCAAAACTATAGAAAGAACATGAAAAGCTGACGTGATGAAGGAAGAAAATAAACAGGAACACAATACTCCTCAAACTAGACCCTTTTAAACTTAAATATTGTATTCTAAAGGTGTCAGCAGTGCAGATAAAAAGGAATCACATCAAGAAATGTGAACTACAACCCTGTTCAAAGGACTGCTCTGTAATTAGGTTTTTTCCCTCTTGGCAGACTTGCTGAATAAGTGTTGAAAGAGACGCTGATGGCACTGGAAGCAGGGATCCAGAGCCCCTGCCACCACAGCACCACAGCCAGCCTGCAACCCCACTGCAGGGTCCCCAGATCACATCACTGCACTGATACCCACTCTGAAAGGCAGATTTTGGTGTGAAATCTGTCATTCTTTTGTGGATCTAAGAATAGTTAGAGGTCACTGAACCTCAAGCTCTCCGTTAACTATTCTAGCTGAGAAATGATAAGTGATCATTAAAGCAGTCCAAAATTCATGCCAGTGCAAAGCGAAACAGGTTTTATAAAGAAAACTTGTCAGTCTTTTCAGTCCATATCTCACTCAAGTCAATTAAGAACCATTTTTTAGCACAGGGTAGGAAACAGCTCTTGAGGCTGAAGGGGGTGAGTGATGACAGTCACCTCATTTACTGTTCATACAGACTTGCCTGAGAGATGTACCTCAGGAACTGACAATTGCTGCTGTCAGCTACCCCTTACAGGGCAGTTTCATGGCAGTCAGCTTTTGCATAGGCTATTAATTATTTATATCTACCGCAGCTTCAAGAAGATTAGTGCAGCTTTCTAGGCTGTTCATAGTGACTTCCAGATATGAGCTAGGAATGAAGTCAGAAAATGCTGTTGGTTAGAAACATAAATGGGCTTTACCTGTGTTTAAATAGGATATATTGCAGTATTAGTAGGCATTAATTATTGGTCATACAGAATTTTTTAATCAGTATTTACAGGGATAATTAGTTGGCAGTTTATTTTCCCAGTTCCATGCCTACCCAAGCAGGTGGTTAATGTACTGGGTAGAAATCTTAGCTAGTGTGCCTGTGTTCAGAGACTACTTTGTGAAGCTTTCAGGATACCCGGGAATAGGAAGCTCAGCCTAATCACAGGTTCAGTACCAGGGAATGGCAACTCAGCATAGAAAGCTTCTCTTCCTTGTATATCACTGAGTATACAATCACCTGACTCTCTGGCATGCAATGGTATTCTAAACAGTGTAAACAAGTGTATCTCATGCAAGCTGACTTTCTGATCAGTGTGGGAAAAGTCCTAATCCATTATTTATTTCTTGATGTTCTTACTTCCCCCATTTTCTCATACTCTTTATTTCCTGATAAGTAGCAGCTCGACTGACATCTTACCAAGAAGTTTTCACATTGTTGTGTTTGACATTATGCAGCTGAAATATTGAAGTAAATATGAGTTAAATATTAATAAAAATGTTTCAGTTATAGGCTTGCTACACTGCAGATGCATCACAGAATTTACATGTAACATATAGTGAAGCACATTTAAAAACCAGAGAGTTAAAGCACAAAAGTAGTCAGCTCATCTCTGTCAGATGAGAAAGAGGGTTTCAAAAATACTTTACGTGGAAGCCTGCCTTGAGGCTGGTTGATGTGAAAGTGAGACCACGTGGCCCTCCCTGGGCTGAATAGGCATCCTGCTTTCATTGCCCAGGAGATGAACAATGTAGAGCTCTATTAATCATAATGAGGATTGCAATAAATCATAACAAGGATTCTGTCCCAACCAAGGAATGAAGCAAACTCTGAATCTGGAGCTGAATGCAAAGACAAGTTAATTCATCAGTGAATTGTTGACAAAGAATGTGCCTTAATTACTGGTAGACCACCATGTTAGAGCCCTGAAACATGTCTGAGTACTAATACAAAGAGCAAACAAGGTGTCAGCATGGAGTGATGTGCTAATCTCCCATTCTGAGGTGATGCTGGATGCAAACAGCAATGCTGCTTAAATTTGCAGGCACCTCAAAGCTTTCAGGCTCTCCTTGTGCTGCCCCAGGTGTAACATATGAGGCAACAGAAAAGCTCTTCTTTGCATTCCATACTAGAAGTTTTAGGATGTCAGGATACTACATAAATGGTATTTTTTAATTTACCTTTGTGCGTGAGAAGGGAGAACATGCAGTTTCTTGCACTCAGACAAGATAATCTGTACAATCTTGTGGTCAGGTCTCTTTTGGGGTATTAAGACAAATACATTTGACAGGTGTTGATTGTTATATGTGACAGAGCTGTCCAGATTCCCTTTATAATAATAGAGAAAGGATTAGATTCTTCTAAGCTGAAATGAATTTTATCTTAAGACAGACCTTACAGATTAGTTTCTTTAAAGTCCAGAAGAGGGCTCAAAGATGATCAGGGGGCTGGAACTTCTCTCGTACAAAGACAGACTGAGAGTGTTTGGCTTGGTTATGCTGGAGAGGACAAGGTTCTGGGGAGAGCTCATTGCAGCTTTCCAGTTCTTAAAGAGAGCATAAGAAAAAGAGGGAGAGAAATTTTCTACACAGGTAGATAGTGATAGAACAAGGGGGAATGGCACTAAACTGAAAGTGGAGATATTTAGATTTTATATTAGAAAGAAATTATTTACTCACAGTGTGGTGAGGCACTGGCACATGTTGCCCAGAGAAGCTGTGGATGCCCCAACCCCATCTTGGAAGTGTCCAAGGCCAGGTTGGATGGGGCTTAGAGAAATCTGGTCTAATGGGAATTTTCCGTGTTCAGGGTACAGAGTTGGAACTGGATGATTTTTAAGGTCTCTTCCAACCCAAACCATTCCATGATTCTATGATAGTTTTTCTTCAAGTGAGTCTCCTTGATCTGTGATGCTGAATAAAATTTTGCAAATTATCCCAAGTTGAAATCTCCATGAATTCGAGCATGTTAAGTGCCTGACCTGTCACAACCACCAGCTAGTACTAGTTGCTGATCCCATTTAAGAATGTTTATTCAAGAAAAAGAAAGAAGTAATCAGTAAAAAACATTCTGTGTTTTCTTGCCAAGATCTTCACCTCTAAGTGCCATCCTCAGCAGTGTATTGTCAATGTCATTTACGTCTTTGTCCAAATCCTATGCTGAAACTTCTCTATCACTTCAAATTTTCATCTTCAAATATATTCAAGCAATCTGTCTTTTCCTATCAGTTTCTGCCATCATTACTCCCCTTCTTTGGATATTAAACCCTGGAAGCTCATGCAAAGCATTTACTGCTCTTTTTCTAACTTGGCAGCTTTTATTTGTAGCTCGTACTGTTTTCCTTTCAAACTTGTTTCCTCACAAACTTTTTTCCTTTTTACTGCACTTCTCATGTTATTGGTGCCTGTGAGCTTTTCCTTTCTAAGGTGACCTACAAAGGATTTTTTTTAATTGGACTTACATGCTGTCTCTTTCTGGAGTACAAAGATATTCTTTCTTTTTGTTTGTTTATTCATAGCAATTATTTTTTTCTTGGCTATTTCAGGAATGACAGTGCTGGCCTTTTCTGATTTTTCTGGATGCTACTTTGAATCTTCCCAAGGACAGTTATTATTAGCTCTTACACTGCAGCTGACTGGATATGGGTGTTGAAAGTTTAATCTGTTATCTCCATAAAATATAATTACTTATACCCACCAACCTTGAAATGAGCCCATATTTATACAAAACCCCTAAGTATTTCTCAGTGAAAGCAAAATTTACTAGCTATCTCATGCCTTCCTGAAATGTTCTCCAAAACTGCTTGCTTCATTAGATATATATCATCTTCCCTAAATCTCAGCTAGGCTTTCGTATCTATGTACATGTCCCCAATATTAATAAAGTAAAATCTTACAACCTCCCACTCCCTGTCCCAAGAAGAGACATATTGTACCTAATTTGCTTCAAAATTTCCCAGGAAAGATTTTGTTGGTAGTTGTCTAGGTTTTAGTTTCTTATCCCAAAATTAGTGCTAGAAACTGGTCAGGTGAATCAAGCCTTAAATGCCTATTCCTCTTCTCTGAGTGTAAAGACTATCAAGTTTTACAGCAGTACAAACTGCATCCCAAATGCAAATAAAATTATTAGGTGACATGAATTCCATGTCCTGTCTCCACCCCATCTTTTCCTTTTCCCAGTGTGTTCCTCTCATCCTTCCTGAGCAATGCTATATGGTTTGCATCAGACCACACACCACTCAAAGCACGCACCATCAATATTGGCCTCTGTGCTCTCAGAAGCAGCAGTCGACTTGTGTGTGACCTTGGAAACTGTATGCACAGTTTATTTCTTGACCTACAGGGACCGCATGCAATCTGTGACACTGGAACTCTATAAAACGTGGCCAGGCAGTGACTGCTGCCAGCCCTAAGGGAGTTGTTGTGATGCAGCCTGTGCTGGAATGCACCCATGCCAACACAACAGAGCATTGCCTAAGAGCTCCTCATGTCTCTGTCATTGCCATAGCTGATTTTAAAACCATTTTTGGTGACTATCAGGGCCTTTGTGTTAATTAGTTCTTCTCACTCCCCAAGTTTATTTTTTGCCCCAATGGATTCTTATCTCTCTCTTCTCGCAGTTTATTTTATTACACTGAGTAGACCAAGATCCTCTAGTCCTCTCTTCACAGCAAGACCTTTTTCCTCCGATCTTCCTTGTAGACTGTGGTAATTTCTCTTAGCCAGGAGAGTATTAGATATAAGTTATTTACAGAGACTGCTGCAGGACCATTAATACAAAATCCCTCTGAGTGGATATTAATACATAACAGGTAGGTAGGAAACTGGACATCACTGAGAAGGAAATTCATAGGACTACTCCACTCCATGAAATGTCTCTCCTCAAATTTTGCTATTATCATTTTCATCATGAAACCATTAGGGTAGGAAGAGACTCATAAGGTCATTGATTCCAACCACTGAGTCTGTTGTTGCTATTTGCTGGAATAAACAGCAATTCTGTGTTAAAATAAAGGGATCTGTGGTTTGAACACTAGTGAAGAGAAGTAGCTGTTGAATTGTGTCCCCTCCTGCTGTGGCCAACAAGCTCAATGACAAGATAAATGCATGTTGGCAGAGTTACTGAATCCATATTTTAAGCAAAAATTGAAACCTTGCTTCTATGAAATGCTGACATGGCTATCTAGAAAGATGAACCATTAAGTGCAGGATCCATCCTCCCTCCCTTGTCTGCTGTGCTGAGTGCTCTGCAAGTTGGTATTTCACATACCAGCAGAAAGAGCCATCTGATGAAGCTAAGAAAGTGTACTGAGTGGAAAAAATTACCCTAAAATGAATCTCTGCCCGGTGTTAGTGTTTTAGATGTTCTATTGCACCTCATATGCCACCAGGCACTTATGTACTGAGAAACAAACTGATCCCTTAATCCACCAAGCTCCTAAATGAAAACTGTTAGATGTATTTGTCTTCAGCTCAAGCTGAATCTCACCTTTGTACTTGGTCAGCTGAATCCCACCTTGTGTTTGTATCCTTGCAAAGGGAGACTGTGGGCTGACCTGAAAATGTGGAAGAAGGAGAGGAGATGGGGACTTCTGTGCTGGTCCATTGGAAAACATAGATTCAGTCCTTGAGACCAAAACATTATCATTTTTGTTTTTTGATTACTTGGTCCTAAGTAAAAGGCATACCTCATTTGTTTATAGCACAGCATTTCACATTTGTGAACAAGACTCTGGTTACTTTTACCCTGTCCATTCCAAGAACAGGTTGATTAGAATATCATTCATTTAGTATAAAAATTCATTTCTGTTTTGCCTTATAGATTCATCCATCCATCCATTGGGAGTTATTTCCAGATTTGTCCTGCATTTCCAAAAAACCCTGTCTGATTTCAAGTAAGTGGTTAACTGCTAAGTGATGTGTAGAGGTCAACACCTTCAGTCAGGTTTCTGAGTGATCAGCTTCTCTGAAAATTTGGCACATATTGTCTGATGGAGGAATTGCTACTTCCTGTGGGTGAAATGTAGTATCAGGGTAGTCCTTGGAGACTATGTTTCCTATGTTTTTATCCCTATACTCACCATTTTCATGCAGGAGTTGCCCAAATTTCATATAACCTAGCTGTTCAATAGCTTATACAAATGGTAATAATGATATTAAATTATTTGGAAATTGTGAACTTATTCCACTGCTTAATATCACATTCGGGAAAGCCCAGAAGAAAAGGTCTAGGGATTAATCTAAAGAAGTATCTTGATTAAAGCTTTATGTTGAATTAGAATGGGTTGGAGCTGTAGGGCTAACAGAGCCATGATTTTCCAGTATTTCCCAAAGCATGTCCCTTTGTGCTGCCTGCTGGCTGATTCTTCAGAATGACGTATCACCTTTAGCTCTGTTCAATTTGTTCCCATACAAGTAGTGTCTGACAACAACAAAAATGTGTGCTCTTAAAAGTGTGGCCATTATAGTATCTTCTTTTACTGTCTGGTGGTTACACTGTGTTCTATTACATTACTTGAAAAATATGAGTGTCTCTCCTCTGATTAGATAGAGAGGAAAGACAGCTGCTGTATTTTGTCAGAATTTACAGAAAGTGATAGGGATAAATGAATAAAATATTCTAAGTTAGTGTTTACCTTGTTTCTTCCTTTGCTGACTGTTGAGATCTCTTCATATTCTTTCCTTTTATATAACAGTCTTAGTCAGAAGCACATTTTTCTTTTTCTTCCTGATCTTCATCATTTTTTAGTGGATGCTGGAACTTAGGACAGTGATTCCAGGTCTTGCAGCAGATGGCAGCTTTCTGAGCATGCTGGGAGAGGATTTTTTTTGCACTCCTTGAGATCGGGCATTTAAATAAAAGGGCCACAACTGATGGCTAGTACTGACCCCTAAAATCCCATAAAATCAGCACAAAGAACTGTTTCCTCGTCTGATCTGTTCATGTGTGTGGAAGTGGATAAGATCTGTGACGGATGAATCTAAATCAAAAACCAGAACTGCAGATTTTTCTCCCCAGAGGTTCAGCCTTTAGCTCATGTATTTGTCTCCTGTTTCCTAGAAGGATGTGGAGATCTTTCACATGAAAGCTGCCATAGGAAAACCAACCTATGAGTGAAGAATTCCTATCTAGTATCTATTACTAGCTCTACAAAAACTACCCAAATGGAAGAATATCATGGTCTACATCTCTAAAGGGGGCTGGTAGTTTTAGGCGCCTAATTTGCAAAGAAATTAAGTTTCCAAAAAAGAAGGAAAATCCCCTTAGAGCCATTCTTGACAATTCACAGTTGAGTCATGTGTCTTCCTTTGCTCATGATAGATTTTTTTTGCAAGCCTGAAAAAACACAGACAACTTTGGAAGTTTGTGACATTTAGGAGGGAAAAGATTTCATTCATGCAAAGCAAAGAAAAATGAAACACTCCTCTATAAATGAGCCATAATCCATCTCCCATGCCCAATTAAGATGTCGATATATCTCCAGCCTGACTTATGTCTCCGTTCAAACTTGACATTGCTGAAACAACATTCCTAATCTCCATCCCTTCCCTGTACTTGCATTCTTCTCTCCTTTTCAGTCATTCTGAAAAATAACACTATCATACTTGTCAATCAAGCTTATCATTTGGGTATGATATTTACGTGGATGGATTTCACTCCATCACATCAAGCTGTTTCTAAATCTCACAGGCACTTCCTGACAAAAAGCTGCAAATATTCTAATCCATGTGACGAGCTCAATTGCACTCAGGCTTTTAGCACCTGATGTCTCGAGCCTGATAAACATAGTTCTTCATATTTCCTTTTCTCATCTCTTTTGTTATGTCTATAAAAACTCGACAATATTCAGATTAAATGGGTGCTGCAAACTACTGCCTGTAATATCATTGGTTTCTTTAGAACTGCTTTTTTGCTTATCTGTTGGAAATTACCTGCTGAAAGAGTTTTGGAGTCGCTTATTCTTTTATATCTGTACAATAGATGTAGAGACTACAGTAGGATTTAAAAAATATAACTATTATATTTAAACACGATTATTCAAACAATTTCTAAAAGTGAACAGCTCTTGAAAAAATGTATTGAAACAGCTAGCTCAATTCTAGCCAAATATCTGAGTAATCTTATGAGAGTCATCCCCATCCTTATTGAAAATAATGACCTGAAATAAAGGTAAATCTGAAAACATTTGGAGCTATCCTTCTCTATAAAACTGCAAGGCACACATTGAAATGGGATCAGTGTTTACCTCTCATCTTTACTGAATTGATCATTTACTTTATTCCAGCTTGGTTACTCTACAAAATGAAGCTAATGCTTTCTAATAATGGTTGGCACAGAGTATTGTGCTACTTGGACATGTTTACACGAATTTTACATAAATGAATAAACAAAGTAATGGCCCCTGTCAGTGCAATATTTATCTTTACTTAATGAATTGCAAGTGCATGGTTTAAAGGCCACAGCTTACTAGCAATGAGAATCTGCACAGGTTGCTCCAGCAAACGTAATTTTGTCTGTGATTTTAGCTTCAGCTGCAACCTAGTGGCCAGCTGTGTTAGCTGTGCTTCAGCTGTCAGCAAAATAGAGCTGTGTCAGTGTAAGACACCTGCAGACTCACTGCTCTTCAGGGCTGCCATCCTGTGCCAGGCCCATTCAGACAGGTACACCTGACTGGGGACCTCTGGAGACCTCCTGGAGGGAGGTGCAGGAAGGCACGGGTGTCCCATAGGATCCCTGTCACATCAGCCAGAGCCAGGTGGGCATTTCAGATGTTCTGGTGCATCTCTGAAGTATTCAAATCTGATGTGTGAGCAGTTGTGACGAGTGCCTAGGTCATATGCAAACCTTCCTGTAGACACTTGTAACAGATGTGAATCTAGACTGAAATAACATTCAGGATGTCTGTGTTAGCCCACTCTGACTGACAGACATACAGACAGTGGGGAGAGGGATATTCCCTGAGAGTCAATCAGCTTAGCTTAAGACACAGGGAATTAAATGATCCCTAAATATGCTCTGAAGATGATTTCATCCAGCTGACCAGGCTAAAGTCATGTCATAAGAGTTAGATGTATCAAGTTTGTGGAAATTATGCCTGTCCCAAAACAAAACAAAACAAAACAAAACAAAAAAAATAACAAGGAAGTGGAGCTCATGACTTTTACTTGTTAAAATTTGTCTGCTGACACAGAAAATGGATTGAAGGGGATAGTTCATCAGCACTGAAAGCACATGACCCTGTCAAAAGAGATGCAGAAATAGCTCCTAAGGGTTGGTACAGATCAATCTGAATAGTCTGAGGCTGTGTTTTAGAAATGTGCTCCTGTGTGCCAAACCCCAACATAATATGCCTGTATTCACTTCTCGTTGTATTTACCATTTACCATGATGGTCATCAACTGGGACTGAGGTTGAAAAGAAATGAGGATCACTTCACAACCCACTCCTGACAGACAGCAAAGGTGAAAAAATGAACCTTAAGGAGATTGTTTCTGAATCTACATGTGCAGACTTTTAGAATGAGGAAAATATCAGGCTGAACCCTGCAAGAGGTGACAAAAATTGGCAGCTGAACCAAACTCAACCTCCAGGAAGACAGTAAAACTCACTCCAGAGTAAAATGTTCTCACTAAGTATAGCCAACTATCCACAGTTTTTTGTTTGTTCATTTTCAGTTTGCCTGTTTGCTGCTGTGTAACTAGAATAAGAGAGGTGGCTCATCCCCCAGATCCCAGAGTGCTTTCAGGACATGGATCACTTTACTAACCTCCTGCCAACAGTTAGCCAGACAGTCTAACAGGGTTTGTCTCAATTTCTACCACCTTAGTTACATCTGGAGATGGATTTATCAAGCTTGTTTTGGGATCTTCCTTTGGATGGGATGAACTCATTTCAGGAGGTGCCCATTTCTCCTTGCTAACTCCAAGTGTTTCAGACCAGACAGACCTCATGTGATGGCCAAAGCAAAACTGGATGAACCATTCTCTCCCCACAGAAAACCTTAGCAGCAATGGAAAGAGGCTTAAACAACAGCCTGCAGTTCCACATTAAAGTACAGCTTGAGATAGGAAGTGATAGATAAAGATAGATTCATAGGAATAAGTTCTCCTTTGGCATATTTTCAAAGTGTGTAGTGTAGGTGTGGTGTAGGATTGCAGCCTTCTGATGGGAAGAAGGTCCTTTTTTGTGTCCCCAACATTCTGTGCAACACCACTGTATCTGCATTCAGCCTTATTGCTCAGGTTTAAATTGGCTTAATTAGTAGCATTGCTTGAAGTGAGAAACGTGGAGGTGGGGGCAACTTATATAATAATCTTTTGATACCTTTTGCTAATTTAATTCTGAGTTGTCAAACACTGGAATAATAGTTGTAGATTCTCAAATAAAATTGAGTGGATAATGTATTGGAGCTTGGCCCAAGTTCTGCACTACCTCTAGCTACTCCTATTATCAGTTCAGGTAATTAGTAAAACAGAAGCAGTGTTTTAAAACAGTCTTATGTGAGCAGACTGTTGTGGTTGATGCATGAGAGCAATTCCTTATGGCTGCATAAACTGGAGCCACCCTGGATGCAAGTCAGTGACACATTGGATGCTGGGCTCTTCTCAGCTGGCCTCTCAGAGGATGTTTGCATCCATTCAGAGCTTTTCTCATCGAACACACTGGTCTCTTTTCCTCTAGAAAAATTGCTATGACTTGGACTTGGTGAGGTTTCAGCAGGTGATAATACCAATATCATCTCATATCAGTAGGTTTCACAATGTCACTTCTTACCTATGGCCAAAATCATTATGACTATAAGGTTTTTGAACTCTAGGTTTCCAACTTCATTTCACACATGGAATGTGCCTGGAGCAAGATCTAGGTTGGTTACAATTCTCAGAGAGAAGAGAAGATGCTAAAAAATACTAACCCATCAACAGACTCCCTGTAATTTCCCTTGCATGCAAAGTGATCTCTTCCGAGTTATTTTAGCTGAGAGATCACATTCAACATGCACAGCTGAGATTTCATTACACAGTTTATCACACCCCTGAGTTTAAATCAGGAGTAACACTCCCTACTGCTTATCATGGCCACTGTGCTGCATATAAAACCTACAAAAATTCCTCCTCTATGAAGTGAAGGGAGTCCACGTAAACATCAGCAATCAAGGTGTCAGGTCCTCCTGTGCCTCAGTGCCCAGATTTTATATATATA
>VZRZ01005362.1:519332-537968 GCA_013398175.1 Climacteris rufus
ATGCATACACTCTTTACTGTCACTGGAAAGTTAGGGAGGAAGAAAAGGGAATGTGTTCCAGTCTTGGATGCCAGCCAAACTTTGGCAGGTCTGAGTGAAAAAAAAAATGGTGACTTTTCAGAAACCTCCTTTAAAGAGAGATCTTTACCAAGCAAAAAAAATTAGATAGCTTCAGCATATTAAAAAATGATAAAAATTTTAGGAGTGAAATCCTGAGTTCATTGAAATCCCTGGCAAAACTCTGATTTGTTTCAATGAAACAAAGGTATTTGTTGTAAACTCTCTGATCCTGGAAGCTTTTGGCTGATGGAAGTAATTGCAGATGATCTAATTTGGACAAGGAACAATCAATTAAATGATGAGGGATTTCACAATGTTCAGCAGCCCACTGAAGACAAAAGTAGCCTGAAAGATACCAAATATCAAGCCAGGCAGGGTTTCTGTAAAGAACAGAATTAACCTCATCCAACCTTTGCTCTTTAAAATCAGGCCTCTTCTCTGAGCTTGTCAGGGCTGAGATTCAGCTCCAGCTTCAGCCATCTCCATGTTGGCACCCACTTCTAGGTGGATTCCTGGAAGTGTTTAAATTTCTGTTAGGATCAGAGGGAACCTGGTCAATGCTGTCAAGCAATGATTTGACTCATGCTACACTCAGTGTCATGAGGCGTTCCTGGTCACACAGGGAGGAAAATTGCACCTCTGGAGGGAAATTTATCCCATTGATTTTAAGCCGAGATGAACCATGCTCCCCCATGGGCCATTTGCCTCTCCACCGACCAGAGAGGGAGCCTGGAAAAAAAATAATTGAGCTTAGGCCTCTAAATTGTCTTTCAAATAAAAGAATCTTGTAACATTTGCAAATGTTTGTGGCAGGGTGAAGTGTCAATCAAATTGATTCCTAATCATTACAGACATTTACTTGACTCCAGTAGCTTCTTGGCAGACAGAGGCTGGTGATGGGATAATTGCCCAGGGGAAAATTTCTGGCTGGGGGAAAAAAAAGTCAGAAAACTACTGGCAATGAAACTTTGAGATCGATAAGGCACTTGAAATTTCTGTGGAGGAAATACATGTGACTGTATATACCAGCCTTGAGCACCATCATCACGTAACATTATACCTTCTGCATAAAAAATGTGTCTTAGAGCATTTTCCTCTCTTGCCATAAGAGGTTTTTTTTTGACATCTGACTCCCACCTAGGCATGAGTCCTTAGTGTGCTTCAGAAGGGAAGGTGGATGAAAATAGAATCAATGCTGCTTTAAAAATAGGAAAGCTGTTAAAAATAGGACACTACAGCTTGAAATATTAATGTTTGTATAAGTAAAGGCTATTGTGAAAAAAGCAATTCCAGGAGCCTAGCATTCACAAACTTAGAAAATGAGAGGGATGTGGTGTAGAAAAGTTGTGTATTTAGAACTGGAAATAAGGAAAAATGTAAATTAGATAATACTTACCTTGCCATTGGAAAACAGGACGGATGTTTATGTCTCTTATGGTGGGTCTACATAAGTGTTGTCTGATATTCATTGAGAACTGTTCACACTTGCCAGAGTCAGGCATGACCACAATGCCCTTAATGCCAAACCTTCCCCTTCTGGAGTTACAGAGAAACAACTCGGAGCTAACAGACAAACAATTTGAAACCCTGAGGTACTGGAAAGTAGAAATTATGGAGGCAACATGGCAAGATTGGCTTCTTTGCAGGTAAGAAACAACATGAAACTCTAAAGAGAAGAGACTGTAGAGCTGCCAAGTTAATATCCACAGCCTCCTTTCCATGGCTGCACATCTTACACTAGAAATTCAGTCCCTCAGTGGGAAGTGAAGCCTTCTTGTTAAAACTAAAAATATTGCCTCTGCTTCTAATGAACATCAAAATCCCAAAGGCAGAACTTGTGTTCTCTGGGCAAAGGCTCATAGGAAGCCTCTCTGTTTGGATTGTGAAGGGTAGCAGAAGCAGGGATCTCAGGCTGAAGGTAAAACATAAATAAAAGTGGTCAAACTGGAGGAGGAACAGCCTTGTAAAGGTTGATGTCAGGTGATGAAGAAGGCAGGAATTTCTGTACAGGAACTACTGTGCATTTTATAAATGAAATTGAACTAGATGGTCAAAATGCTGCTACAGACTCTCAGCACTGGAAAATTTATCAGCTCTCTATCCTGGGAACTGAGTCTGAATTTTATTAATTGGCTACAAAAGGCTATGGTCTCTGCTTTTCATGGATTCCTGTTCATTACAATAGAAAACATTAGTTAGGCTAATGAGAGGGATGGTTCCTCACAGTTCTCTGGGTAAAGGCATTGCCAATTCTTCTAAAACAATACATTTTTGAGAGACTGAAAAACTGTTTCTGTAGTTTCTTCCAGGAAACACCTATTTCTTGAAGCAATAGCAGACTATAGACAGCGACTTTTCACTAGATCCACAATTTAATAAATGCATGCTAAAGATTTTTTTTTTCTGGTACTGGAAATACTACAAAACATTATGGCAGAATGAGCATAATTTTCCTGTTGCACTGGGTCAGTTTTATCAGTAACCATAGCTGGCCAACCTCAGAATCTTGTATCTTCATGCAGAAGTAAATTGATGCAAATTAACAACGTGTTTTGTTTACATTCTACTTTAAAATTTCATTACTGGGCACATGGTTAGGGTGATAATTCTCCATAAAATGCATGGTACTACCAGGTTGCTCTTTTATGTGTTCCCAGGCACAGTAAATGAGTTATTAGCATCCTTGGAGAGGCTGTAATTCTGCTGTGACACCTTGCTCCATGCCCTTCACGCACGTAGGAAGCCCTGCTCCAGTGCAAAGAAGGAAATAGAACCCCTGTCTATTCAGCTGCCAGGATTTTTCCCACTTCTTTACCAGGCAGCTGAACTGCTCCATCCCATGAACCTTGATGCACCCCCATCACTTGTGTGCTCTCAGACCTACCCTACCTTGCTTTGAACCTTCAGTGGTGTAAGGCTGGGAATACCCACAGAACTGTAAATTCAGTACCAAAATTTGCTTAAGGGATAATGTCAGTGCAATACAGTGTTGTGACAGGATAATGGTCTCCTGACACAATAAAACTGCCAAAAAGAAGCCAAGCAGTTTATAGATAATAAATGTCAAACAGAGGTAGATGTTTATTTTCAGAACATCACAAGCCTATTATCCTGTCAGACCCTCCTGTTTCGATTTCTTTATTTCCATTATGGTAAATGAATAAAGAACTGTAAGGAATGAGATGTCCCACAGGCCAATCACAAGCTCGTTCAGCCTGAAGGCTCCAGCCAGGCATCAGTTTACATCAATGTATGTTTTTTGGAGCAGTTGCCTTGCTCTGGTTCACTGACACATGAGCTTTAGTCAAACAGAAATCCCTCCACCTCTTCCAGGAGGTGTTTATGTTCCAATCTTGAAGTTCTCAGTGCTGTTAAACCTTTTAATCCTGTTAATATTCACTTCAATGAAAGGGGGCACATGGAGGGGAAACAAGGGGAAAACATTTGTCCCTGCATCACACTGCTGACATCTGTATCAGCTGGGCAAAGATGAGCATCAAATGGTCTTTAGAGGGGGTAGATGAGGGTTGTGGGCAGAGTCAAACAGGATATATTTATGTAGGTATGATCACCACGAGTTTCTGGAAGTGGGTAATAGGTATCTCCATTCATATCCATATTTCAAATGGGTGTGAGTTGAGTAAATCCAATGCTGTCTCTTATCTTAGAATCACAGAATCATAGAGTGGCTTGAGCTGGAAGAGACTTTAAACTTCCAAAACCCCTGCCATGGGCAGGAACACCTTCCACTATCCCAGGTTGCTCCAAGCCCTGTCCAACCCGGCCTTGGACATTTCCAAGGATGAGTCAGCCACAGCTTCTCCGGGCAACCATCCTCACAGTAAAGAATTTTTTTTGACATATGTTCCCTCAGATGAGCATTTTGCACTGTTTGCTCCTCTTTTGTTCTTGTTGTTACTGATGGTATGGGTATTAATTATTTCTTAATTATCTATATATCCATATTTTATATTTGTGTTTAACTATTAAACAAAACTACATTGTTACTAATTATTATTATTAAACAATAAGTTTAGTACTGGCAAAAATAATCTCTGTCCCAAAAGATGGAACAGTCTGTTGCTGAACAAAACAGAGAAGTAAAAAAGGAGCTGGTTGTGACTTGATGCTGCATGTAACAAAATTCAGAGTTGATGTAGTGAGCAGGATGTCATGGACAGGCCATGCTGGCGAGGGTCTGGAGAATGGATTTAAAGGGAAGCAAGCAGCAGTATCTGAAATGGGGTTAAAAGGGTGTTTCCAAAGGAAAATACACTGAGAAGTCAAGACCATCATGCGAGAAGAATGCCGTGGTGACATTTGGTCTCACAAACATTGTTTGTTTTGTGTGCAGCTCTCCATTCACCATCTAAGTCAAAAGGCCTCCAGAAAAAGCAGCATGACTAAGGGAACTCTTGGCAGCTTTCCTGTGCAGAGAATGCCAAGGTCACAGTATTAACCTTCAGACTTCACTCTGCTCCATTTCTCCCCCTTTGCTGGTTTTCCTGAGGTTGCTCCACATTCTCTTGGGGGAGTGGCATTGCACTAAATTTTTTTACTCTTCTTCTTTATAGCTGAAAGAAAATCATCCAAGACAAAACCCATCCACAGAGGAATGTTCATGTGGACATGAGCCCTAATATTCCGTGGAGAGCAGCCTGGACTTTAACACATGTACTGCCAAGGAAAGCCTTAGCATCCAACAGTTGGCATTTGAAAAAAGTGCTTCCAGGGGAGGGATGGATCTGGGCACCAAGGAAAGGCCAGTCTGTCGTGATGAGGCTCTTTCAGGATTATGTCATGGTAGATAGATGCAGTTCTTTGTGCTTGCTGTGATTTATAATTGCATCTGTGCACAGAGCCATGTTAATTAACATTGATACAGGAGGGGAACAGACTTACTGAAACATTCCACAGTTTCTGCCCATAGGGTTCCTTTCACGCCCTTCCTTCCCAGATACAAGGAGTGATGTGTTTGGTAGACACCTGGAGGAATGATGGCACCTGACAACACAAGTGGGGGGTTGGAACAGGGGGTTGGAACAAGATGATCTCTAAGGTACCTTCCAGCCCATTCTGTGATTCCATGATCTGAAGATCAGGGGTCTGGTCTGAACTAACATGAAGGACCCATCAATAGTAACTGGAGACAGACAGTCATGCCCAAAGGCTGTTTCATCCCATCTAAGAAAGAGTTAAGGTGAATCTCCTGGTGAATATGTCTTTCTGATGATTATTAATTGACCTGCCTAACTTGATAAGACTAGGCACGTATTTTTAAACAGCCAAAGTTATATGAATTGTAGCCCATCCCATAAATGAATTTTATAACTTCTGATTTCATATTATTTCAATATGGAAATACAGAATACACTGTGTCAACCAAAATCACAGGAAAAATGGATAGGTGATAAAATTATGAAAGTTAATTATATCAGATGAAATTATGAGATTTTCAATTATGTTTTCATTTCAGTATTAAGTGTCCTTAATATTTAATTTTAAATTCTGACACTTCTGTTAATCTTCTTGGAATAAGTTAGAACTGAGATATTACTTCCCTTTATGTGAATCATTTAAACTAATTTCAAGAAGTTCAGGGTTCTTGCCAAAGTTATAAAAATGTGAAATCACTTAAGTTGTGAAAAGCATTGAGGAAGTTGGAATTTAGGAATCAAAAAGTGGGGAAATACTTTATTTCTGTCTGGAAGGATGACATTTGTTTTGATGGTGCAATGATAAAATCTTGTGGAGTTCTGAAACAATCTATTTAATTTATTTGTATATATTATAGTTCAGCTTCATCCTAGATGCAAATCTTGTCATTAAAAGCTCTCCAATCCTGCTTATGCATCTAGGACATTTAAGATAATTTTATTTAACTAATAAAAATGATTTTTAAAACCCTTGGTTTCTGTACTTTAATTAAATTCCTGGATCCATGTGAAAGCTATTTGGCACCTACTATGCAGGGGGAGGGGAAGCTAATTACATCTTTAGAAAATAATAAATTTGTCTTTCACACTTTTTCAGCAAAACAGACATTCAAAAATAGAGAACCCAAACAAGATTATTCTGGGTTATTCTGTATATTTTCTTATGTAAACACATACAGATACAGAATATCTAATATTTCCAAAAGTGTGTCCCAGATTCTGCCGACCGCTGAAGGTGAACATAAGAACCTACATATATGATAAAAATATTTCTTTTCTTTCTCTTTGTGTTTTAGGAAAAAAAGAGCCATCCATGTTTTCATATTTTTCATAGGCTGGAGAAACACAACCTGCTCCAAAGCTGATGAGTTTTCCAAACTTCACAACAGGGAATGCTAGGAAAGTCACAGCAGACTCCTAAAACCTTCTGATGACAGAGGCTGGGCCCCTTCTCTAGGCAGTCAGTGCCAGCGCTGCCTCTTCTCTGTGTTAGAAGGTTTTGGTGCAATATCCAAAAACCTGCTTGCTGAAGTTTCATGCTATCCCAGTCACCAAGGTCATGCAAAACACACCAATTTTTCGTCTTTTATGTGTGCATTCCATATATTTGAAAAAGACTGTGTCCCCTTTTCTCTTCACCTTTGCATGCGCATTCTGCAAGGAATATTCTCAGAAGGACTAGTTCTGTCTCAAGAGGAAGGAAAACAGGTAATGAATGAAGTACTGAGAAGTTTATAGAGGACAGGTGGTTTAGGATTAGAGTCAAATCTCATAAACACTTGGGAAGTGGAAAGAATGTGATATTGGTAGTGATACATTGGCACAGGTTGCCCAGAGAAGCTGTGGCTGCCCCACCCCTGGAAGTGTCCAAGGCCAGGTTGGATGGGGCTTGGAGCAACCTGGAATAGTGCAAGGTGTCCCTACCCATGGCAGGGGGGGGTGGAAATGGGATAATCTTTAAGGTCCCTTCCAACCCAAACCATTCTATGACTCTATGATAATTCTATGATTCTCAGAGTATCACATCAAATTCAATAAGTTGGTCCTAATATGCAAAGTGCTTCATGATCTTGGCATGGCTTTCCTAAAAGACAAATTAATTCTCTCCTTTTGGCAAGACAGAGCCATTCACAAAAAAAGACAGGGCAATCAGGATGACTTATAGCAGAGCTCTGTGCAATTAGTTTACTGAAATTCTCCTTCATAATCCCTCCCCATGGGAGAACGTGTCACTGGAATCAGCTCAGCAAAGATGAAAGAGGTTCTTCATGGGTTTCATAGCCATTTCAGCAGGGCAACTTGGCTTCACTGGAGTTAGAAACAGAAATACTTAAACAGAGGTAAATTTGCTTTTGAAGAGTTTTGTTTATCTTTTATTGCCATTTAATTAAAAGCCATTGATGGCAAATGATGAGGTTTCTGTAGCAGTAAGTTACTCAGGCAATCATTTTCATGCTGATGATAACAGAATCTTGAAGTCAAACCCAATAATTAAACTCAGCAAAGAACACCAGAGGAAAGTTATTGACTGAGGCATCAATTCCTGGTTTGTTCAGGTGTGACATTTCATGCCATGCAGTGGAACCTGCTTGTGGTGAAGTCTGTCTGATGCATTTTGAAGCTGTTTCTCAGGTAAATGGCACGAGAGAAGTGGGCACTGATCCTGAAACTTGCTGTCATACAGATATGAATTTGCAAGGGATAGAGGAAGAGGACACTGTTACAATGACAGACTTCTCTATAGCTTGAGGAAAGTACAGAGGCTGTGATGATTTATGTCCCTTTTGGGGTGGGAGAAGGAGATGATACTCACATTTATACCAACCCTGTCTTGTGTCCTTACAGTTTCTCATGTATAAGCAATGGAAATGCTCCTTCAAATGAAACTGAGGTGGCCTTTTTTGGCCAATAAATAGAAATTAAAGCTCAGAGTACACTGATTCTCATGACATAGCATTGAGACAAGATCTTTCAAACAGCACCTGATCCTTGAGCTGTTCACTCAGAAATAAAATTTCAAGCCTGGACCACACTTTGCGGTGCCCAAATCAAATCTATTTCTGGTTCATCTCTTTATAACTTTCAGCAACACTGACAATAAACCACATCAGGCCTTAAGGTGTAAGCAGCAGGATTAAGTGACATGTCTTACAGACACATCCCATCTGATGCTGGACTATTTAGCAAACTAGCTTACTTTTTTGAAATGTGCTCAGATTGTGATGAAGTCAAAACTTATTTTTCCTATGTGATTATCAGCATAATTCAAACTGCTTGGTAATACCTGACCAAAGAAACATTCTTGACAAATCTGCTACAGTACATCCATTTGGAAAATGAACCCATGCATGATAATTACTTTCAGGCAGTCGTTCTCTAACCAGTTTTCCACCCCTCATACTTCAGATTTAGCATGACCATCTTTCTCCAGTTTGTTATTTGTGATAAAATAACATTAAACAATATTAGCAGACATCTTGCAGTCTGGTGTTTAACTACTGTTTTTACCTACCCTGAAGACTGTTGTAAAAGGAACTGACACTTGTTTTTCTTTACAAAACCACATTTCTGCTCATTTCCTTCTGTGAGCTTTCAGATAGTTATTGTTTCATTATCTCTGGTTGACTGGTCCGTAGCCTTTGGCTTGCTACTCCTCTTTCTTTTAAAAAACATCCACTTTATTTGTTTTTTCCTATCTTATGGGACCTCACCTGACTTCTAGGAGTTCACAGACATCTGACAAAAGCTCCAAGATATTTTCCATCTGTTATCTGAGAATCCAGTTCAAATTCATCTAACCTCTTCTACTTTCGTTCTACTTTAATTTGTACTCCTGTTTCTGGCATTCTCTTTTTTAGCCATCTGATCTGATCACACCTCACCAGCTTATTGAAAATGGAAGGAAAAATGTTATCAAATATTTAAACCTTCTTAGGGCTTCTAATGAGTAAGCAAGAAAAAGACTTTATTAAAATACCAATCTTGATAAAGCATCAAGAGGATCCTGTCTAAGAAAATGTTCATTAGTGTGAGGTACAGCAGTGCCCATTCCCCCATGGAATGCTCTAAACCATCAGACACCTGAGGTCTTTGGTGAGGATCCATCCAAGGCAGAAGAATTTGCCTAAAGAAGACAGTTTTAGAAAATAAATAAATTCATATGGAGAAGCAGGGGGGAAAGGAGAAGGGGGGTGAACTTATGTAAAGATAGAGACTGTAGTGACAGTGTCAAATTTTGAATGAGTAGGTGAGGTTTGAGTCAAGTCAGAATTCCCTTTTGATCTTCTGCCTATTCTGTACTAATTTTAACATTTCAAAATTAACCGGCTCATTTGGGACAGGGGCATTTTTTTTCTGCAGTTGCTACCTCTCTCCTTTCCTTTGTATTCCTCTCATTGAAGTTCTCTGAAATGACATCCCTGACACAGTTGCTGAACACAATCACAAAAAAAGAGAGAGGTTCTGTAAAATACAGGAAAATTTACAGACTGGCTGGGGCATCTTGCATGCCTAAGTGTTTCTAGAAAATTGTTTTTCAAAAGGCCAGAATCCAGGGGATGTTCCAGAGTGGTAAGCCTGTGGATAAATGTCAATAATAAATGAAGAACAAGATCTCCTGGGAAAGCCACTGCAACACCAATAATGGAAACGATGCAGGAGGGATTAAAAGGCAAAATTAATAAAGAATAAAAAAGTAATAAAGAATGTAATTGATTAATACTAGTCACCAAAATTTTACAAAAAACATTTCTCATGTAACAAATGCAATTTAAATATTTGATGATTTTCCAAAGGTGGCTAATTAAGGTACTAACAAAGCTATTTAGACTTCAGTATGGTGTTTGACTTTTTGCTGCATAACATTTTGATTAAAAAATTGGCTCTGCATCATATTAATAAGGCAAATGATAGGTGATTAAGAAGAGGATAATGCACAAACTTGCAAGAGGGTTGTCAAAATGGGAAACCACAATGGAGAGAGGATGTTCTTAGAGGGTTCTGCATAGATTGTTGCTAGGTCGGGTGCTGTCCTATATTTGTAGAAGGCAGTTTGCAATCACCATTGGTTGGACTCTATGGTCTTACTGGTTTTTTCCAATCTTAATGATTCTATGATTGTTCTTATACATCTTTTCCTTAGGAGGGCTCCAGTTTGCCTGGGCTGACTCTCTAACAAATAGCTATATTTTTGGCTCCCATCAGAGCAGTTCTACAGAAAGTACCCAAGTTGCCAGGCAAGCAGTGACGACAGGTGCCTTGAAGCCCTTGTAAAGATCCACTCTATCTAATTTAGGTGATTGAATTTAGGTAGGCAAGATAACTCCTTGCAGGCCTCCAGAGCACCCTGCCTCTCTCCACTGACCATGTTGGGAATTTCCACTCTTCTTATGGGAGGAACTTGACACTGAGTTGGATAAACTGGATCACGTCCCCTTGGATCACTTGGCCTATATAAATATACAGTCTCAACTGATAGATAATTCTGTATCCTTCACTCACAGGGATTGGCTAAGCAGCCTTTCTTGCTGTTAAGTTCATTAATTTAGTCCAGAGTGACAAAAACCTGATACCACACATGGGAATGGCCTTTACTCTCTCCAGTGCATGTGCTGTGTCAAAAGTTAAGGACATCATGAGTTTTCATTAAGGACAAAATATGACCTGAATTAATTTCTTGCTTTGCTGGGAATTTAGGGCATGAAAATTAAATTTCCAGCTAGTGCAAGTGGAGAAAAAAATCACTGAGTTCCTGGTTTTATGAAGAAATAATGGTCCTTCCTTTTTCTAACACTCTGTTTTTCTTTTCTCTTTGCTTATGTCTTAGTTCCAGTCATTCATAATACACTCTTCTATTTTTCTATTTTATAGCCATCCCACAGGAGTAATGTGAAATATAACCAATCAGTATTTGCAAAGCACTCTGAGGCTATTGGGTGGAAGGAAGTGTATAAATGCAAATTGTTACAATTGCTCTTCCATTGCTGCCAAGGGACCTGCAAACAGAACCAGGTCCCCATATATTCAGATATACACAGACTTAGTCACATCTTGTGAAGGCAGCCACAAGATAAAAGCTGAGGAAGCATAAGAGGATAAAAGTTTAATAAAATAAAGGGAAAGGTCGTTCAGGGATTGTTTATGAGTTCAAGACTGAATCACTGTTCTGTCACAGATTTTTGTTCAGTTTTGCTCCTAGCACTGTCCTCAATACCTGCTTTTGGAGTATGATTACACTGGTAATATGTAACTGGTAAATGTCTATACTGGTTTATGTTGTTTCTGATGTAGTGACCTGGTCTTGCTGGGCTCCTCCTACAGTCAGTGTAATCTAATACAGCTTTTATGGAGCAAACCCTGTGACTGTGGTTAGACCTCCACTTAATGATGACTAGATCTCATATGATGAGACAAATTATGGCCAAGTGTTTCTCTTCATCGACTATACATTGTCTGGGTTAGACCCAGACAACTGTCCCAAATGTTGGCTTCTGCATTTGATTAGGCAAATCCCATCCTATTATACCTATAATAGGATCCATCCTATAATTACCTCTGTCAGTAGATTAAACGCTGCCAGGGAACATTCCCAAGCACTGGAATGCAATCATCTATATTCTTCAGTTTTAGAATGGTGCCTGAAATTATTTTGACCCAAAACAACCACCACTTTCCCAATGCATTCCTGAGTATGGCTCAGGATTCAGCACCAGCCAGGGACTGTTCCGAGTGGTCAGTTTGGATACAGCAACCCCATTTTGGAGACAGGGATACTTTATTGCTACTGATAGGCTGTGCCAGCAGGACTCTGAGCTAAAATCAGACCCTGGCACTGCTTGGTTTGCCAGGAGAGCCATACCCACACCTTGACACCCATCTCAACCGTGACTGGCAACATTCAGTGGTTCACAAAAATGGACCCTGATGTCCCAAGTTGTCAGAATATTTACAGCCCTGATGGATCAGAGCCATTTGAGCAGCATCCCACAGGAAGAATACAGCAAAGGCAGGAACAAGACCATATTCTCTGCAGGCAGCGTTCAAATGCTTCTTGCTCCTGCAACCACAGCCACTCTGGGTTTGGGTTGGCTTTTTGGTTGTTTTTTTTTTCCTGTTTGTGTTCTTGGGATTTTTTTTTATTGTTGTTTCTTGGGTTGTTTGTTTGTTTATTCTTTGCTAGTTTTGGTTTGGTTTTGTATTTTTTGTTTTGGTGTGGGGTTTTTTGTTGTTTTTTTTTTTTTTCAAATGTTGCATTACTCTGTAAGAGACAGAAGGAAAGAAGCTGTGCTGATACATTTTGCATGCACTCATGACCATGTAGGTTTGCTCTTCACGAAAAAAGTTCTCTGGCTCCCTGTCATAAATATCTTAAGGCAATGCAGCTTTTACAAGTAATAAAGTACTTTTTCTTCAGCCTTCTTTCCTAGGTAATAAATTAATTAGTTTTCATGTTCCTTTTTACCTCTTGTTGAAACCACCATGCCCTTGTGACGTTTAATAGCCAACAACACCACTAGGAGAGATTTATTACATAACTCTTGATTTCATGTCAGTCTAAAGGAATAAAGTCCTGCATCTGGCTGCCCTTTGCTCCTCCTCATCAGTTTCTGTAGCAGGTTCTCTTTCTACATTCTTCCTTGCCCTCACAGGACTCACAGCAAAGGCCACCTCAGGGCATCTCCAAAACAGCAGACTAAGGGGGACAAAATTAGCAAAGGCAAATGCAATAAATGAGAAGCAGGAAGCCTCTTAGGAGAAGGTTTTACAAAGCTGGTCTCTTCTACAATGTTTATAGTATTGCCTTTTGATTCTGAACCCACTTTTGTGGAAAGAAAACAGCACTGCCGTGTGGCATCACCCTCTGATCTGGGCTAAAGGACAACACTGCCCTCCTTTCACCTCCATAAGGAGGTGAAATAGCACAAGGCAAGTATCCAAGATGTTGTCAGACCAAGAATTAATACCATCTATTTTCTTACTGGAATTCCTGTGCTTAGGAGAGGATTTCCACCTTCCCCTGGAACGGTAACATTAAAAATACATTGCAGTACTTTCCCCAGTCAGCTTGAAAACTCACAGCATAGATTTGGTGTCTGTGTAAAGCCCTCATGGCAGATGTGGGTAGCAGGTATAATTGACAGCTCCACACATCTCCATCCAGGGATGGGTTGTAGCAGACACCTTTGTTTTCAAAGTACATTTCCAAACAGGCAGGGACATGAAAATCAAGTCGTATGGTGACAGAAGAAATGAATATTCATTGTTTGCCTTTTATGACAGTAGGAAGCACAGCAGCAAGAGCTGTAAAGATGGGGTTTAATTTTTGCAGAAGTGATAAGGAACACATGTGGGAGCACGTTTGTTTGATTTTTTCACTCATCTGAGGTAGCTTTCTCAGTCATTTCCATTTTCTCCAGATGAATCAATATTTTCTCTCTCACAAAAGAAAACAAAACCACAACTTAACCTCCCCACCCACACAGAACATATTACTTAACTGCCTGCTGCTCCCAGCTATCTTCTCAAGCTGTGTTCTTGCAGCATTTTAATTTTTCAGTCCTCTCAAGAAATATAATAACATTAACATTATGCATTTTATGATGCTCTTACTTGTTACAGATCTTACAGCTCTTTGCTAACACTGGGAGCTTTTATCAGGTTACAGTATGAATTAGCTATAAAAGCTTAGAAAATGGCAAGGATATTTTTGCAACCAAAGGAAAACCTAAGCAGGAGAAAAACCTGTTTATGTCTTTCTAATAAATTTCCAAGAAAGCTTCTAATTTGTGGTTAAAAAACTGAAGGGGGAAGGGGGAAGTATTTAAAATATGTTCCCAAAAGCTTGATTTCTGAATTAACAAGTTTTTCTTTTCACCACTAAAATAACTTGTTGTACAAGAGACAAAATATCCGCTACATGTAGAATAAAGGACTGGGTTTATACCCAATATTTTTCAAAATCTGTTTTTTCCTGTGTGAAAAAATTGACCAAATTTATCCAACATATATTAACCTTTTGTAAATGTTGGCTTGACAATCTTTACTTATGTGAGCAGTATTTTAGCAACTTCTCCAACTGCTCTGAAGCTACATAAGGAAATAGGACCCAACTGGGGGAATAAAACTTTTACAGTAAAGCTGAACACTTGAAAATATATCAGTACATAATCCTTGCTTCCTCCCATACCAGAGATTCAAAGGCTCTTTAGCTCCTTTTCTTTGCTATTACCACTACAGCCTCCTGACAATCTGACTGTCCATGCTTTTCATCAGCCTCACGTGTTTCTGTACAAAATCTCCAGTGCCAATGGGTGCAGCTTTCTGGTCCTACAGAGCCTGACATGCTCCCTAAAAGGCAGCTTAGTGTTTCATTCCTGCCACTTCTTCAGCTGGAAGAGTTTTCTCAGCTATTTTCAAGACCACCACAAAACACAGCAGCAAAACAGACAATTCAACCACAGTAACCACAGTTTTTGCTTTGCATTTTTTCCGTCAAGGGTCACCCCAGTTCTTACACGCTTTCTCTAGTGCTTTCATCCCCCAGTAGGACACACACAGACCTCCTCTGTCTCCCCCTTCCCACCCCTGCTGTCCCTGTGCAGTGCTGACCTGCAGTTCAAGGAAGTTCTGACCTGAAATCAGAATGCCTAAACATATTTTTCTTAAAATCCACATTACTTAAACTAAACTGTATAGCAAATTAGTGTTTTTCTTTCCCAGTTTGGGGTAGAAAATCATTAAAGTGTATGAACATGAACCGCTAGTTGGTCTGAAATTTGTTTAATTGATCTTACATACACAGCCTCTGTGGCTATTCTGAACTATGCCCCTGCATTTTTCCCCACTATTTAATATACTTTTATGCCATTATTTTTTTTCTATATCCACACAGGTATTAAACCATAACAACTTAAAATCATTATGTGAATAAGACCCTTTGTGCCTCTATTTGCTTGTCAATGTGCATATGGCAATCTGGGTCCTGGGCACCCGATGTACCTTTCTCAGTACCTAATCAGTGCATCTCTGCCAACCCCCCAAGCCTGTTGATAATTCTCATTTAAACTACAGTGTCTCAGTAGCCCTTTCAGCTGAACACAGTCCACCAGTGCAGCCTCATCAGAGAATCAGAGGGACTGCTCCCTCCCTCCTTACTTTAGGACACCCTGCAAATAAATTTGATTTGCTTTGACTTTCTGCTCTGTAAAGCCTTTTCCAAAACCTTGTCTACCTTGCCCTGTGCTGTAATCCTGTTACTTTCCTTGTGCCGAATCATTTGTTTCCAAAGTTGTCTCCTTTCTGGGAATAGGCAACTTCAATTATTTTGCTCAGATCCGGATGCATTTTTTCCAAGCCATATAGTCTCAAATATTTTGGAGTGTTTTCAGTTTCTCTTTGTGGTTTGCTATTTCTCTGAGCTCCAGACTCTATGAACCATCACTCAGATCCCCCAGCTAACATCCCTGACATGTCTGTTATTCCGCTTTAAAGAGGATTCATTGGATGACACCAGGGAGGATATAAATATCAGCATATCCCAGCACTGTTCTCAGAAAAGGTGCTGATGCCCTGCTTGTTTCTGAGACGTACTTCAAGCTGACTTTTTAGAACCTCCATGGATTTTGCCATTTGGGATGACCAATATAATGCATTGCTCACTTTATCATCCACGTTACCTGCAGGGCAACACTTGCAGGCACCTTCAGTTCAGCAGTATCTAGGCCACTACACAAAACCAGCCTGAATTTGAAAGGCACAATGTGTTGGCAGCACCCATTCAAATATCTAAAAATTAAGCCAGTTTTACTGGCACTAATGCTGGATTACATGTTGCTACTGTGTACTCTCAGGGACAGCCATGACCAGCTGGCAGTGCCCTTTGGCAATATTCTTTATTTTCCTGCTCAGGAAGGAAGCAGCATTTACTCAGTCACCTCTTTCATTGCACATCTTTCCTTGCTCCCTCTTGGCATGGTCCATGCTTCAGTAGTGCTGTGTCGGAATGCTCCACTGCAGCATCCTGGCAGACAGATATTGTCCAAGACCTCGAGAAGCTGCAGAAAGGCAAAATCATCCTTTGCCATCTCTTACTTAGGCACTAGAGGGACCTACGCCTCCCAAACTGCTTGTACTGTGTTCCTGGACTATTGCTGTGGTCACTGGCTGCAATGAACCCTCTCCACACTGTCTGTGACCTAGCAGGTCAATGGGGAATGGTTTTAAGCTGACAAAGGGTAGATTTAAATTAGATATTAGAAAGAAGTTCTTTACTGTGAGGGTTGTGAGGCGCTAGACCAAATTGCTCAGAGAAGCTGTGGATGCCCCATCGCTCAAAGTGCTCAAGGCCAGGTTGGATGGGACTTTGAGCAACCTGGCCTAGTGGAATGTGTCCCTGCCCATGGCAGGGGGTTGGAACGAGATGGTCTTTAAGGTCCTTTAGAACCCAAACCATTCTGTTGTTTTATGCTCTGGCCAAGCTTCTGAGCAATGATCAGCTCTCTGAAGGACTCACTGGGAAAGGCCACAGCAATCAAGAGGAGTGACTCCAGGTTTCTCCCTGCCAGACCAGCTCCCAACACCACATCAGTCACAGAAGCAGTAAATGCCAAGAATCCAAAGGCTCCAGGCCCACAGTGCTCAGGTGTCTCTGCCACCCATAGCTTGGACATGGTGACACAGTTTGTCACAGGCTGTTACAAGCCTGGACATGTAGAAATTAGGGATCAGGCTGTGGCTTCCCACTCAAGGTCTCACTTCTGTGTGTAAGTACAAAGGCTTGATAAAGCCTTTGCGTTTAGACTTTATTCATTGGGAGCACTCAACCATTGGCATAAGTACATCATAAAATAGACAAAGAGCTGTAATTTGTACCAATGGAGCTTAGCATTTCCTGGGGTTATTGAGGAAGGCAATACCTTAAGATGTGCAAATAGATAGCTGACAGGGTCTTTTCTACAGAATTTCCCACCTTAGACCTCTCCTTCTTGTTGCCTGTAAGAACTC
Organism: Climacteris rufus; assembly: GCA_013398175.1. Classification (NCBI taxonomy): domain Eukaryota; kingdom Metazoa; phylum Chordata; class Aves; order Passeriformes; family Climacteridae; genus Climacteris; species Climacteris rufus. The sequence continues at coordinate 536,330 of VZRZ01005362.1, forward strand.
CAATCACATTTGCAGATCAACATCTAGCCCAGTAAATAAAAACAGCCTGAATTCAGAAGCCGTGATGTCCTTGCAGCACCCATTCAAATATCTAAAAAATGAGCTAATTTTACCAAGGCAGTTGTTTCCACACTTGTGAAGGACTTCAGGCTCCCAAACTAAATCACTGTCTCTGCAACCTGAACAAGCCCTCTGAAGCCGTCACAGATGGGCTCCTTTTCTGCTAGTCCTGTTCATCCACACAGAGTCATAGAATCAAGGGATGATCAAAGTTGGAAAAGATCATCAAGTCCAGCCATTAGTAGCAGTACAAGTGTGAGCATAGGGGTGTCATCCTGAAAGGGATTGCTGAATATGCTGTTTCTTCTCCAAAACACTGATAAATACTTCAAGCTGAGTACAGCCTGCTGTTTATCTGGTACTGAATCAGGCAGAGGCTGCTAACTGACATTTCTGAGCTCCCCAGTTTCCCCTCACCCTCCTGTTTCTGTAGGGGTTTATTATGGAAGAGCCTTGTTCTCTCAGACTTTGCACAGTGCCCTTGGTCCCCTCTCAAAATAATTTCTGCTTGACAAAATTACCTAAAATATAGCAGAAATTTGGTGAAAGGTGAGACACTGAGCAGATATCTGCAATTTTCGGGTTTTGCTTTTTAATTACATTTTCTGGTATTTAGAATTACAAGTTAAGTACAAAGCTCCTGCAAAGCCAGCCTGCCTTTTCTCCTGCCTTTCCTGCAAGGGGCTGTCAGCTCTGCTGGGGCTGGCTGTGCTGTCCCGAGCAGTGCTGGCTAAGGCTCCCAGAGGAGCAGAGCTCGCTGCCTGGAGAGTTGGTGGGCAGCTCGCCTGCTGCAAATGAACTACTCTGCTGCTCTCCTTTGGTCCGAAGGAGCTGCAGAATTTTTCTCCTCTTATGTAATGGTCTGCTGGTGTCTTTGCTTGGAAAACCTCTTTTTCAGCTGGAGGGTATCAGGAGCTGTGTCCTACCTCTCTTGGGTCACTGCTGAGAGAGCAGCTGGCCGAGGGAGATGTGCCAGGGTGTGGACAGCAGGAAGGAGCAGCTCCTCTCCCCTTCCTCCCCTCGTGTCCAGCACTTCCCGGGGTCACCGTCCTCCTCATAGGAGCACGGGACAGCTCCGCCTGGGCCACCCCTGGCAGCAAAGGGGGGAAAGGGGAAATTTGGGCCGGGAGCTTTGCCCGGAGCGGTGTGTGCTGTGTGTCCTGTGTCCCCCGCCCCCCGAGAGCCTCAGCGAGGCTGGGGCAGAGCCGAGTGCGGCGGGGGGATGAGGTGGGAGCGGGGGGCGAGAGCGGAGCGCGGCGGGGGATGTGGTGGGACAGCGGGACAAGAGCGGAACGCGGCGCGGGGATGCTGCAGCGGGACCGGGGGACGAGAGGGGAGTGCGGCGCGGGGACGCAGCAGCCGCGGGACCGGGGGAAGAGAGTGGAGCGCGGCTGCTGCTGCTGCTGCTGTTGCTGCTGCTGCGGTGGGAAAGCGGATCGCCAAGCCTCCGGGCTGAGCTCTCCCTCCTCCAGCACCCGGCGGGGATGGGGAGGGGGGGCGAGGGAGGGGCACGGAGAGGTCGGGGGACGTTAAAATGCAGCATCATCCTGCCAGCGAATTCCGTGTGTGTGTGTGTGTG
>VZRZ01005362.1:538154-555064 GCA_013398175.1 Climacteris rufus
GGGGGAGGGAGGAGAGCTGGGAGAAAAAAAAATAGAAAGAAGAGAAAGAGGGAAAAAAAGGCAAGGACCCCCCCCCGCCACCCTTCTCCCTCCCCTGCCCGGTCCCTTCCATCCCCGGCACACACACACACCCGCACGCACACACACACCCCATTGATCAATATTTGGCTGTCTTGCTGCAACTTGCTGCAGTCTTTTAAAGGAGTAGTAGAGAGAGAGGGAGAGAGAAAGGGAAACTGGCAGGAAGGGGTAAGGAGCTACACATGTCACATGTGCTTTCTAAGACGGCCAGGAGCATCTGCAGGCTGGATCTGGTGGAGGATGCTGCGGCAGGTGATACACAGAGGGCTCCAGTCGTTTTTCTACAAGCTGGGCTTATTCGTGAGCAGGCATCCGGTGTTTTTCCTCACTGTGCCCGCAGTCCTGACCATCATCTTCGGCTTCAGCCTGCTCAACCGCTTCCAGCCTGACACTGACCTGGAGAGCCTGGTAGCCCCCAGCCACAGCCTGGCCAAGATCGAGAGGAGCTTAGCCAGCAGCCTTTTCTCCCTCGATCAATCCAAAAGCCAGCTGTATTCGGACTTGCACACCCCGGGGAGGTATGGCAGGGTGATTCTCCTCTCCAAACCCGGAGGCAATATTTTGCATCAGGCTGATGTGATCCTGCAGATCCACCGAGCCGTGCTGGAAATGAAGGTGAACTACAAAGGCTATAATTATACTTTTTCCCATCTGTGTGTGTTGAGAAATCAGGATAAGAAATGCGTGCTGGATGATATTATTTCAGTGCTAGAGGATCTGAGGCAGGCTGCCCTCTCCAATAAGACAACAGCCAGGGTGCAAGTGAGCTATCCCAACACTAAATTAAAGGTATGCTCTTACTGCATGCTTTTGCCAATTAAAGAGGCAGCACTTCATTTCTTGTCCTAAACAGCAAAGAGAAATATAATCATATCTATCTCTCTCTATCAAAATGTGTGTGATCTGGGCTTTCCTCGTGAAGCAACTGAATCTGGTGCCTTGCATTGTTCTGGGTGAGGAGGGAGGGTGGGGGACTGGACGCTGCCGGAGCAGGAGGAGAAGGGAGCGGAGAAGAGCCTGAGCACCGGGAGACCTTGCACTGCCTTGAAGGTTCAACACAAGGGGGGAAAGGGACAGGAGGTCGGTGGGGGGTTGAGACCCGGTTTGCACTATCACCTTTCCCAGCCTCACTGCCGTGGTGGGATAATTTATTTTAATGTGGCCAGAAAAAGCTTTCCTCAAAGGCACAGTGAGGTCCAGTGTATCTCCCTGCCCCTGGCAGTGCTGTAGGAGCAGCAGGAGGTTTGGGCCAGAAGCAATTTCAAGTGTCCTGTCTTCTTTACCTGCATGCAAAGAAGGGGAAGGGAAGTGGGATTTTTTTTTTTTCTCTCAGTGTGAAAATTATTAACTCTGTCGCTGATGGATAGGCTGGAGTTTGGGTTGGATCCCACCAGAGAGAGGCTTCCAGCAAAGTTGAAACAAGGTAAAAGGTGAAAGAAGTTTCAGTCCTTCCAATTAAAAGCATAAACAATTTGGCACAAATTATCTCAGGACTAATTCCCTGGCACAGAAGCACCCATCTGCTTTCCCTCCCATCTGGAGCAATTCCGCTCACTAGGACTAACCTGCTGTGAGTAAATAAGGTACAAAGTTTGCAGGTGGCTCATGAAAGAAGTTTCTGTGGATTGCAGAATATCTGCATGCTCCCCTGGGCATTGCACCAGAGGCAGGATTTATTTAACAGAGTGTAACAAACTCCCTAGCACACTATTTAGTCATGGCTCAGGTCTTAGGGAAGAGGGTATGGTTCTTCTTGTAAACCAGAGAGCTCTGTGGTTACCTGTCCCCCTTTTTCAGAGAGTTCGTTGGGGACGAGGGAGGTCGTGCTCTTGCAAGTACCAGCACCAAGATCCTGAAGTTATAATTTGTTTTTTACTGTTCTAATTTGTTTTTACCAGAGGAAAAAAACCCTGTAAAGTCAATGTCTGTTCTGAAATCTGAAGCAGAGACATAGATTAATTTTATTGGTCTTTGTGCTTCAGTAAAAGGGCCAGGTGGAACAGCTTGGATTTGGTCCTGTGGCTGTAGATGTTACAGTAATTGCTTTGTGCAGAGTTGTGACTGCCTGAGTTGAGTGTGTGGAAATGAAAACGTGTCCTTGCTCCTGCGGGAAAGTCCTGAGTGCAAAAAGTGCTCAGAAAAACAAGTTCTTCTGGATTAAATATCCCTGAACAAATTTTATCTTCTAGTTGGCCGCAAAGACAATCCCGCTATTGCAGAATTAAAGTGTTGCCTTTCCATTTTGCTTCTTTTTAAAGTTAAGATTAAGGCAGTTCAGTGGAGAACACTGACAATCTAGACTAACAGTGCTATAAACCAGCTTTATACACAAATAGGCATCCTACTTTCTCAATCCAGATTAATTTTCTTCTACGGACAAAACCTAACTGAGTTTGTCAAAACTAGGATGGAATTACTCACAATGTGCTTTTTTACTAGAAGATTGCCTATAGCTCCTCCTTTTTAAAAGATAAAAGCAAAGGAAAAGGTAATGTGATCTGGTTTAGTTACTTATTGGAATAAAAGTGATTGGCAGATAATTCACACAGAGAGATAGGTTTTCCCAAAGCATAGGTGTCTGACTCTGAGCACTGCCAGATACCAGCTCAGCACCTTCAATCCCCCAAACAGTTGTTATATATCATCTTCTGGATGAAGGAATAAATGCCTTTAAGTATCTTGGTTGAAAGCTGGACAGAGCAGGCAGTTTTCTACCCACTTCCTAGAGAAAGAAGGTAAAGTCGCCAAGGTCTGTGACTGCACTTCAGAGAAAAGCCAGCAATTGCAACCCATTTCTGTGGACAGGGAGAGTTTCTGCTTTTTCTGAGAAAGAGAAAAACTCTTTGCCACAATTTTCCTTCTTTTATGATAAGGACTCTGTTATGGAGCTACAGTCAGCCCTGAACCTGGGCTGGTGTTCAGTGATGGCATATTCACAGAGATTCGCCTTCTCTGTGTCCCTGGCTCCAGCTGCTGGGACTAAATTACTATTTTGTATAGATTACTTCACTAGGGCATCTCTGTCATCTTTGTTGTCCCATCTACCAAGTGTTAGGAAGTCGTGGGCAAGCATCTCTTGCTCTCCTTCAAGCCATGGGCAAAATCTTGGTTTAATCCAGGCTCACGCTTTTTACTGACCTCCTTCTCTTTGCACCTCTGAGCAAAGGCTATAGTACCCCAGGCCTGTGTTTCTTGGTTTGAGGTGTCCAATTGTGTTTAATCAGAAATAGCTCAAATGCTGCACCCACTTGGGTACATCAGTTTCTGGATGTCCAGCAAAGGGAAACAGCCCCTGTGCCTGTATCTGTGAGGTTTTTTATTTCTTTGTACTTGAGTTGTGACATTAAGGAAAAGTTGAGCCTAAACCTCATGGGACTGCAAACAGGAGGGCCAAATCTGCCTGCTCTTACTTGGTATGGACCAGTGTTCATCACATTCACTGATCCGTGCCCTTGGGATTTTTTCTGGCAAAACTTTCCTGCACCACTAGGACCCACTGGGACCTTCTATGTTGCCTCACTTTCCCAAAGGTCACGTTGCTTGGTTAATACTGGTAGGTTTTGCTCTGTCTTGTTCTTATAATAATGGCGCCAGATAGAACAAAATTCTTCTAAGAACTATATGGATGTTTGCAAACCATGAGGGTGCCCCAGATACATTTAGTCTGCAGCTGATGTGGGCCAAGTGTCAAACTGCACTGGTCTGGGGATCACAATGACGGTGTTGAGCTGTTCCACTCCTGCTCCATCTGGGAGCTGCAAAAACATCTTGTAGCTTTTTATTTCCTTCAAGCTTTGTGAGAAGCTCTCACTTTGTCTCTCTTCTCATCTTCTGATGGAGGCAAAATCGTTCCAAATCTCTCAGGTGAGGCTGGCTGAAGGCTGACGGGGTGAGCTCTTGGCAGGTCTCCCACAGGAACTTTGTGGGAACCAGTCAAGCAAGTTTCAGAAAACTGCTCCAGTTTTGAAAGAGCTGTGACTGGGCTGCAAAATCTAATGAAGCTGCTTGGCTTTTCCTGAGGAAATCTGGGTGTGAAGGATAATGATTGTTTAACTGTTACTTGCTGTAGTGTTGCAAGAGCTTGTAGCCCTAAACACTTCTACTTTCACTATCCCTCCCGAAGTCAGGAAGTTGCTCTCTCCACTCGCCAGAGAAGGAGCAGGGACACAGCACTCACATTCAGAGCACAGATTGCAGTGTGATTTCTTATGGCTGAGGTGGGTTTAAAATCCACTCTGGCAACTCAGGGGTCATTGTAGGCTAATGCAGGTGAACCAGGCTGTAGGAAAATGCCAGCTCCCATTGCTCTGGGGACACTGTAGCCTGTTTGCTGCAGTCTGCAGCCCAGCCAGAGAGTGACTTGCCCAAGGTCATGCAGATAGACTGTGGCAGAGCAGGAAAACAAAGCTGGATGTATGAAGTCTTGATGAAGACTTTTGAGATAGATCGTGGAGAAAGATTGCTCATGCTTTCCTCAGTCCAGGACATAAAAACGATGTTCCTGTGCTTGGGGTCCGGATAGTGCCCTAACCTGTGTAGACTGAGCAAATCTGCATGGAGCACTAACCATCAGTCATCAAACTGTTAAATCTCAAGTTTTGGCAAATATCAGCACTGTTTTTGTCAATTGAGAATTCCAGGACAGTGCCTGGGCATGACTTGGGAGACGGCATGGGGAAGAGTCTGCTCCTGGTTGGCAAATCTACTCCGTCCCACCGACAACAGTGTGTAGTGTTCTTAGAAGTGAACACATTGTGCCCCTGCCTCCAGGACCAGAATGTCATCTGAGGCACAGTTTATTTCTTGGTGTAAACAGAATTATTGGTTACATGAGGGTTATTTCTTGTGTGCCATCAAATATGAGGGAAGAGATTGTTTTTTGACCCTATTTGACTATAACCACAGAAAATTTGCTGTCCCATTCCAGAGAAAAAACCCAAACAAAAATAATGAAAATAATTTCTGAACACAGTCCTTATCTGTAATGGAAAAAAAAGCAGAAAAACATTTTTTCAGGTATTTCATTTTTACTGTTTCTTTTCATGTTTATTTGCTAGTTTGTCTGAGAAAAGATAGTAACTGAGAGCTTGCCTCTCTGAGATCAAAACAAATATGACAACTGCTGGTTTAAAGGAACCTTTGTCAGCAGATTGGTTTCTGTAATACTGCCTTCAATTAATTAAGTATCAGTCATTTATGAACACTAGGCAAAATAGCAGCCAATAAACCAGAAATCTCTATTACCACATTTGTGATAAACACGTCAGCTGGATATTGAATCTGCTCTTGCTTAAACAGAAACATTATTTGCATTTGCTTAACATCTTGAAACCTCTAGTTGCAGATTTACTACTGGCCAGATTCTCAATCTTTCTCACATTAACAGCTGTACTTTAAATGAGTCTTGGTCCATTTGCATTTGTGGAGTCTTTCCCACTGCTCTAAGATTAATCCCTCCTTAGAGGTCCCTGAGGCACGGGCCACCTCCATGGGGCAGAGAAGATATGAAACTAGAGCTCACCTACATCAGAGTAGGCATCTATGTACCAATAGTACCCAAAAACTGATTATTCCTTCAGTAAAATCAGTTCAAGTGGAAGATTGCCCTAACTCCAGTGAGCGTATGGAGGCAATGTGGCTCTGCACCCATTTGTGTTGCCACCTGTCCCAATCCAGGCATGTGGCTCAGGACCTTGTGCAGTGCTCTGTGGCTGGAAACAGCTGTCAAGTTAAAGCAAAATAATGAAACATGTGCAGGGAGGAGATCAGAAGAGGAAGGCTGGAGGCTGCAGATACTTTTCATCTCAGCCTCTCAGATCAAGATGGGATTGGGCAGGCTGAGCTCGGAATAGCTGCTCAGTAGCATGAAAGCAAGTGCAAAATGTTTGAAGATGGTTAGCACCTTGTGGCTCAAATGTTGGGAAACTATTTTGGGAAAAAAAAAGATTCTTTTACTCTTCCAACTTTTCCCATACTGTCCGGCAGGACTAGGGAGGGCTCCTCACCCTCCTCACCTGGATGGGCTGGTGAGCTATGCCCTTGCTGGGAGATGTCCCTGCAGATATTGGGATGTGATCAGGCAGCCTATGTGCTCAGTGTGGGCAAGAAATGAAGTTTCCATGCATTTTTAGGAGAATTCTCCACTCCTTCCTCTGCTTAGTATATTAGGAAAGGTGTCTTTCATAGCTCTGATAGACCAAGTGTTAAGACAACTCTTTTCTGTAAAAGCAAGACCAGACTATGAGCCCTGACTGCACCAGGGACATGAAACTGGGTTAACCTGTACCAGGAAAAGCTATTCCAACATTAACAAATGGCAGAAAAACTGCAGGAACCTATCAAAGCAAGGATGGGTGTTTGGGTTCTCTTTTGCATCGCTGTTCTTTATCTTGGAAGTTAACTTTCCTTGTCAATCTCTGAGGGAAATTCCACCTTCAGCTGACCAGGGATGTAGACAGCAAGTTCCTTGGATGTGGGACTCATTCCTTCCCATCCAGCAGTTGAGAGCAGTGGCTGTGTTGAAGACTGCAAAGAAAATATTCTCCATTGACCTTTTGGATGACCTTGGTCTCCTGCTTCATGCCTTTCTCTCCCAGACATTCCACTTTTTAGTTTTGTCAGCACTTGCAGGGGGACACGGCCTTTTGTGCAGTGCCAGGCCTCGATGTGAATAATAATAGAGAAGCAATCGGAAGGTTGTTTAGGAAGAGAGAAGCACAAGATGCTATTACAAACCCCTTTAGTTGGAAACAATGGCTCATCCCTGTGGATCTGGGAAGGATGTTATCTGCTTGCCAAAGGCAGAAAGCCCAGTAGCACTGTGCTGTCTTCCTACAACAGCTAGTCCTCAGTGGACATAAAATAAATTTATTTCCTTTACTAAATATTTGGTTAATGATTGCAATGTTTCTACACTGACATAGTGTAGAATAGTGTAGATATCTTCTAATATCAGCCATCTCTACACCTTTCCAAAATGTCTTTGGAGCCCCTTGCTGGCTGTGTGAGCTTCTGGAGGGCTCTGAACTTCTCTCGTTAGATTTACAGTGGATGGGTATTCTTGGTAACAAGAACCGAAACAAATTCAGATACCACCATGCTAGCAAGACAGGGGAATAAAATTGATAAGCGTTAGTAAAGAAGATGCATCATATTCCCAGAGAAAAGTGTTTTTGGAGAGGAGAGGAGAGGAGAGGAGAGGAATCTCTTGCAACACTCCTATGAAGACACATCTCTGACCTGCGTTGACATTCCTTTCAGAAATGGGAACACTGAACTAAGGTCCAATGCCTTTCAAAGGATCCTATTTAACCTTTTATGTCATTNAGAGGAGACCCTTAAACTAACATTAACTAATTAAATATATGTTCTATGGTAGAAGTGGGAGGAACTTGGTAAGGGTAAAATCAGGTTAATAAATATTGCCAAAAAAGAATTCTTAAATTATTTAACATCCTTTATGCATATGTGGGCATGCATAATACATGCATATCTTTGTTAGTTGGCAAACAATGATGTAGGTAAGGCTGTGCTAGGCATTTAGAAAATAGTAATGGAAGAGCAAAACCTACGTTAAACCTTTTCAGACATTAAGAGATGAAAAACTCCCATGCACTCTGTGCAGTGGTTAGCGGTGACAGAAAGTGAAAAAAAGCCTGCTGACTGGTTTTACAGGAGGAATGAGTCAAGTTGGGGGAATCGTGATCTCGCATTTGTACTGAAAGTTTTAATTTATGCAGGCCCCACATCCACTGTCCCCTCCCAGTGCAAACAATGAGATATGGCTGGGCCTTGAGCTGTAAAACAGCTCTAAATACAAGTGAAAGAAAGTCCTCAAAAATGTAGGAAAGCAGGTGCTGTGTGTGATGGGAAAGAGGGCAGACAACAAGAGGCCGCAGGAGTAGGCTATAAAGCCTCTTTTAGGTAGGCTATACCTCTTTTTCCCACTATATTAGTCCTGTTCTCTGTTTTCTTACCTTCCAAGGTGCAAGATACTCATGTGGAGAATAGGCAGTAAAGGAAATTCTTGGAAGTGGGGCTGTGTAGCATCCTACAAAGGGAGAGAGTGGTGACCGAGCTCCTGAGCATTGCAGAGACGGTCACATGCAGTGGCACATGTCATTGCCCTAGCCCTGGGCTCACTGGTTGTGAATTAGCCTCACTTTTACACTGGTCAGGCCATTTGGGAGCAGGAGCTTAAGGGGAAGGGCTGGAGATCTTTGATGACACTAGGAAGGGTGACTTGATGGCAGCAGGAACATTTGCAGCTAAAAAAGAATTACTGTGGAATCAGCTCAAGGGCAAACTGGTAATAATTTTTTGGTGGCAGCTCTGGTATGAAATTTTGCTGAAGCTTTTTTTCTTCTCCTTAGAACCACTCACACACTGATGGGCAGTTCTGCATGCCCAGCAGCAGCTCTGTGAGACACCACACATTCTTCACAGCTGTGAGTTGGCCAGAGCAGCTTTTCTCAGTGGTTTTATGTTTTGCCACCAAACTTGACCTTCCTCAGTCCAATCTTGTCAGCAAAGTGGCATCACAGGGCGCTGCTGGGTGACCACAGGTTGTGACACTGGCATGTCACTAGCGGGCTAATATTGCAGAAGGTTTTGGTCTGATAATGGTCTATAACTACCAAAAGTTAGTTGGCACCATATATGTGTGTTTCCTGAGTATGTATGATGGCAAATGCTTTGGTGTCTTGCACAATAATTCTTCTTTAAAAATACCAATTGCACAAGCCCTAAAGCCTGCTTGTCTGTGCTAAGGGCATCTGAGAAGCTAAAGGGTGGTCCTGCCTTCCTGCCCCACACAGTCAAAGGCAACTCAGACCACAGAGACTCTTAGTGTAATGCAGCCCACCTACTGCACATGAGTTTAAAGATCCAGCTCCTATTGGGCCAGTCTGTCACAATAATTTCCTTGTGCAGTTGGTGGGACATCTGGGAGGTGCCACTGAAGACCTCCACAGGGAAGACCAAACACCTCACATGTATCCTCTCACAATTCGTAGGAATAAACATCACCTACAGCACCAGTTCAGAGGGCATCTAAAGCTCATGCCCAAGTTAGGTGCTGAAACAAGACAGAAATGTTACCCTTGTGTAAGCCTGGGTCTTGCTTTTCTTACACCTTGTGTGATTGTTTCCACCAGCATTACACAAGTGTTGTCAGTCTGGTGGGGAGGTGTAATTCTTACCACACACAGAGTGCATTTTTGCACATGTGTCAACAGCTTCCTAAAGGGTGCTACGATTCAGCATTGGCCATGCAGTGTTTTGCTGCCTGTGTTCTAAATCTTGCATTATCTGGACTAAATCATGCATTACCTGTGCTGCATGTAGGGCTGGCCCATAAAAATTCTGCTGAGTCTTTTTCTATCTAAAGTTATAGTACTCTTGAAACCAAAAGAATCTGTGAGACAATGTCTACCTTGCCCTTAATTTCATTTTGGAGGATGAAAATAGAAGGGCAGGTTCTCAAAGTTTCATTTTGACATGCCCCTAATAAAATGTTCCCATTTTTTTGGTATTGAAATGATTCTTTCAAAATACTCTTTCAAAATTATTCAAAAATATTTTTCTCTCCCATTGTACTTTAGAGTAGAACATAAAAGAGGAAAAAACAAAGACACTTTCAGAGGAAATGTTTTCCCATGGTCAAATTTTGGGAAGGAAAATTGCAGCAAAATAAAGGCATCCAACTGGCTAAGGACACAGCCCTGTCCCCCTGGACACAAATATATCCCCCAGGAGGGTGCTTGTCTCTTGTTAAAGCAGTTTTACACTGGAGACCGAGGCATGGTATTGATACGACAAGTTATCCTGGCTTCCAGTTTTCCAAGCAAGTTTAGTTTGTAAAAAATTGTGCAGTTCATTAAGAGGAAAGATGCTGTTAGCAATATTTCATTATGCAACTCCATCTCTTTGACAGCATCTGTGACTTAAATATAAATCACCTTTATCCTAACCATTTTCCAGGATGATTTCTTAGCACAGATTTTAATACATTAACAAATTCAGTGCTGAGTAGATGCAATATGGAAATACTCATGTGCATTTTTTCCCTAAAATCCACAGTTCAGGTTGTTCATGTTCTTGACTCCTTGAGTGAGATTTTATTCACAGAAAAGCACAAAACATCCCCCCAGAAGAGATTTCATCACGTAGGCTTTTGCATTCAGATGACAAACCCACTTCTCGTCAGGGGTGGCTGGAAAGTGTGGCAATAAATGCTCTACCAGTGGTGTTCCTTTGTTAACTAACCTTAATTTTCCTGTCCATAACTGATTTCCCATCTGCACATAGAAAACACTCGTCACCCATTTGATGCACAACAGATTTATCATTGTAAATTGTACAGAAATTTGGGACACCAGCAGAGAAATGTGAACATTTCTGAAGATTTACAAATGTCTCTCCACTCCTTTCTTTCCCCAGGCTTCAAGATTAGCACAAGTATTAGGCTTTAGGTATATACCCTAAAATAAATTTCACAAGCTTGACAAGCTTAAGAGCCCCCCTGCTCTCATAAAGCATTTGATGTTTTGGTTTGGGGAATTCAATTTTAAGAAAGGGTGGCTTTTTTTCCCCTCCTAAAAGAATGAAGCTTGTACCCTTTACAACTTTTACCATCTTCTTGCCTCAAGTATCAGATTTTAGTAATGATAGAAAGAGAACATCCTTGAAGGGAAATTTGTCTTACATAAATGCCAAATGCTGTAATTGCATATGATCTGTGGTCTTTTCATCACAATATTCACCTCAAAAGGCAAGTTAAAACAGGTCATTTGTCACTACTTAACAGATCTGAACAAAGACCCTTTAGGAATGATTCTGATACTTGCATTTTAAAGTAACAAAAAGAACAAAGAAAAACAAGGCAGAATGGAATGTTTTTTTTTTAATTTCCTTTAGAGCAGCTGAAAAAAGGTAACCAGGACAGGGAATAGCCCAGGATGAAGCTCAAAAAAACTCAGGTTCAGCCTTGAACCATTTGAACCGGCCTTTCCCACTGCCTCTTCAATGAGGATGCAGTGGACACAAAGGACAAATTTCAGATATTGTTTGCTGAAGGAACAGTTTGGGGGGGTGGGATGGTGGTTTTGGTGCAGGGCCACACATTCAAGAATTCGTATTCTGCTGTGACTTCTCCTTTACATTGATTTTTCACGTCGTAAAGGAGGGCTGTGGTGCTGCTGGAGAAATTCAAAGAGCTGTTGGAGTTTCATGAGCCTCTTCCATCTAACATCAAGGGGTCAAATATGTAAAAGGTTTATAAGGTCAGTCTAACACATTCCCTGGCCTCTGCAGGATTATGAGGAAACCTTAATAGAGAAATTAGTGCAGATTGGCTTGGATGGGAAATCAGTCATGTGGGTTGGAAACTGGCTGGAAGATTGTAAATGAGGAATCATGATAAATGATAATGTAACAAGTTTATGGAAGGTATCTTGCAGGGTATCTGGAGAATTTGTGTTAGGTCTGGTCTCATCTAACATCTCTATTAATTATCAGGAAACGGAATTGAATTGCACAGGAGTGAAGTTCACAGACAGTATTAAACAAGGAGGACATGTCAGCAGCAGCTGAGTCACGGAATTTACACAGGCAGAACCAGAGCAGTCAGAAAGCTGAACGGAAAATAATACCTTTTTCTGAAGAGTTTTGTTTGAGTTCTGGTGCCCAAAGGGCGATGTAAGCTCCTCCCTTGGAACAGACTCCTGTTGGCTGAGTTCTGCAAATCTCAAAGTGAAGGTGCAGCACTTAAATGACATGACCAAGGTCAAAGACAAGGTTGATGTTGAAGGCGGGATCTTGCAGCCCCCAGAAAAAGGTCATGCATGTTTACTTCTGACTCTGACACTGCTTCGCAAGTATGGACAATTCAGTACTTGATGTTCTCCTTCCTCCTTCACGTTCTTGCAAATCAAGCTCAGCAAGACACAGACAGATCCCTATGTTGAGCTTGAACGGTGCTTTGGAGGCTGTAGACGATGTGTTAAATTATCAGAGAAGCCTTGATACATTGTTGTTTTGCTTTGGTCCTTTTGTTATCTTTCTGGAACAAAACAAGCCTTCTGGAGTTTTGTGCTGACTGTGGATTTTTGATGGGGTATTTGATTTGGATGATCTCTTGAAGTTCTTTTGCCATGTTGTGCATTGTCTGATTGTTCCCCAGCACCTCAAATTTGAATGTCCTCATACTCCTAATGTCACAAATTGGCTCCATTTTGTCCTTTTTGAATTTTGTCATTTCTTAATTATATTCTAGTTGTGCCAGGGAAAAATTATGGTTGCAGACAGTCCTATAACTCAGTTGAACAGGATAGTTATGAAATGTTCAGCTGGATCATTTCTACTACTTTTTGTCCAATTTGAGCATGACTGCAGAACAAGTGTCTAGGAAAGGGCTGGTGTTGTTTGTGAAATTAATTGTGGGATCAGGCCATTTCTTCTCCTCATCTTGACAGATGTCCACAACCTCAGGGCCTTTGCTGCAGTGAATGGGACCTGTTCTGGTGTTCAGAGTCAGGCTGTGACCCTGCCACTGAGGGTCCATGATGTAGAAATTTGGGAATGCTCATGCAGAGAGTTATGATAGGAACACATCCCAGAGATGGGACCTATTTCCTCTAATTTGAACCCTTTTCTAATCAGCATCTAATCTAAACTGGGACCAGTGTGCAACCAGAGGATAGAAGGGTCAACCTCCAGGAGTAATGGATTTCAGTTTTTCTAAACATCTACATTAGGACAGGATAAACTCACCGTTCAGAGATATCATGGACTGCAGAAATGTTTATATTATGCATTAACCTTTCAGATGGTACCTACATTAGATAAAGCATTTCCAAAAAAACTAGGGAATAATCTGCATTTGCACTGACATGAGAAAAAACTTCCCAGAATAATTCCATGGGGAAAATCTAGGCTTCTTCTCAAGCCCATTGCAACTTTTTCTCACTCTAAAACTCTGGCAGGGTTTCGAAAAACTCTTTTTGGAAATTATTATTAGACAGTTGCAAAAGAACTAAAATACATTAATCTGAATAAGGAATTAGCTCCCACTGAAGGAACTGGAATTAAATGCCATCCTCTTCCAAAATAGATTGCCAGATATTGGCAGTTTATTGCAGCAGGAAGACAGAGATTTTGCAGAGTGCTCAGAAGACAAATGCGGAGATTCCATCATCTGGAAGTGCTTTACCATCTGATTACTCTTTGGCTTACTCTATCAGAATTTTTCCCTAAATATTTGCTTGAAGTCCAAAGGTGGCTAGATACCACAATGTCCCACCATCTGCAGCATTTCTGTTTTAAAATTAAAAGTCCAATCCTTCCTGTTCTGCCAGAATGAAAATCTTTCCAAATAGACTATACTAATATAAATTGAAAATTACTCTGCAGACCAGATAGTTTTGAAAAGCCTATTTTTTTTTTAACGTCTATTACATTAAACTAATTGTAAAATGTATATTTGGGGAGAAATGCTCTGATGTCTTGCATGGAAACAGCTGAAATAAGTTGAAAAGATGATTGGTGATACTATTATTTACAGTGAATATTCTCCATTCTGCATTTCTCCAGAAGGGCTTATACACAATAATTAACTATTCATCTTACTTGGTATATTAAGTTCATTCTTAACAGCAACACTAAATTAGCATACACATCTAGGAACACATATAACATAACTTTAAGCATTTTATGGAGGTACCTAAACTAGACTTTGGGACATTGCAGGCTTTAGGAGGACTAAAATCCTTAAGAATGAGATTCAGTCCATTTAAGATCAAAATTGCCCTCCAGAGGTGTCCTGTTTTTCTCTTTTCCTGGAGCAAGCAGCCCATTAGTCCTGAAATTTCCACAGTAGTCCTGACATTTCCAACCTGAACTTTGGTTAGGCATCCTGACTCAGCACGTCAGAGCCTGAATTCTGACTTCTCATGTTTTAAGCTTTGTTCTGGCTGAAGAGGCACATCCAAATCAGAAACTCTCCTTGAAGGTAATAGGGCCTGTGTACTCGGAGTAAGGACAAATACTCAGCTGTGAAATACAGCCACCTCGAGGATGGAGCCATTCACATGTGGCATAGCTGATACCAACACCAGACTGCGGGGTCTGAATGCAAAAATTAAAGAAGTTTTCTGCCAGATGGCAGCAAGGGAGGGATAAGGGGATTAAATCTTTTTGGGTTTTCTTATTTTTCTTTTTTCCCTCCAGTTGAGTTTGCATAAACCTGGATTATTTCTCCAATCCATTTCACCACACACCACATAAGCAGCTGCTCCCGAGCTTGGCAGGGAGGTGAAGCAGGCTCAGGGAAGAGAGGGAAGGGACCTCTCCTTTGGCAGCATCACCAGTTCACAGTGTGAAATACAGCAACTAAAGAAATGGGTCAGAATTGGAAGGTTTATGGAGCACAGGGAGCTTCTCCAGCTCTGTGTTTGCACAGTGCCTTGCACAGCAGGGTCCTGGGCCATGCCAGAACCTACTGGTGGCCAGTGATTATGGTCTGAACCAAGACCTCAGCATCTGCTGGACTTTGTTTGGGTCCTGCCAGACCTCCACGGAACAGACACTGCACTAAGATAATTTTCCAAGCATGTAGAGCTTGTTCAGAGGCAGCCTTTGCTATCTCTAGATGAAAGGTTTGGGATGATGCAAAATTTTATGGTTGTCTCACACTGTTGAGACAACTGTTTAACAGTTGTTTAACTGTTGTTTAACACTTATTTATCATTGCAAATGTGCCCTGTGCTGAGACAATGCAAGACACCCTCTTCCACAGAGCATGACTGAGAAAATACAGAAATCTGACCCTCGTGGTGTCAGTGAACTTGCAGTGGGAGAGCTCTCCAGTGATGAGAGGGGATGAGAATCCCAAAGTGGAGATCACAGAATCGTAGAATTATTTAGGTTGGAAAGATCAAGATCTTCGGGTCCAGCCATTAACCCAGCACTGCCAAGTCCACCACTAAACCCAGGCACCATATCTACATGTTTTTGAACACTTCCAGATCATGCCATGAGCTTTATTTTTTTAATTGGAATAAGAAGTAAAGAAAACCTATTAGAAGGTCGCACGTGGTAACACCTTCATCTCTATGGGCTACTAAGAACATGAGATCTTATCATGGAGGGCACTCATTACAAGGTGATCTTGAGACAGATTTTACAAATATAAAAAGTACGTGCTGATGATAATATGTGGGTGTCAAAAATCTCTTTGAATGTACTGAATTCAAAAGTATCCTGGGTGGAAATCAGCAGAACCCCAGTTGGATTTCAATGCATAAACACAGGCCTACTTAAATGTCTCATTCCCACTTCTCCTTCACAGATTCTTGTCCAGCATTATGAAAAAGAAAATTAAAAGAAAAAAAAAAGAAAAAAAGGGAAAACGTCTGAAACTAGACATTTTTTGGCTCTCTCCAGCTAACAAATGGCCAAACTCATTAAAAACCAGTGTGTGCTGGAGAGAGGGGAGGGATGCTTCACAGTAGAAAAATTGCTTCACAATGCCAAATTTGAGAATAATAAAAAAGAGGGGAAACTGATTAATTATGCCTTAGAAAAGAGGAATTTTCAACTAGAAGTGTTAAGTGTCCTCAACTGTATCTGCTTTGTGCAGTGCCTTGTTATATCTTACTGAGCGTTGTAAGAGTAGAAGTTCCTGCTAGGACTTGGATAAGAGCACAGCAGGGTCTTGCATTCAAAGGCTGGGCTTAGCTGTTCCTGCTTAGCTGTAAATTAACCTCAAAATCACTCTAGCCCCAAAACCTTGCCACATCACACTTGGCTCTGTCTGATTCTCAGTTACTTCTTTTCTTCTTGCCTTTGATAGAACATTTTTGCAGTGTTTCAGTACTTTGGCTGCTGGTCCCCTGAGAAAACAGGATGAGCAGAGACAGATAAAATTAAAGACATGTTTGCCAACATAAAACATAATTTAAAAAGAAAAAAAAAACATTTTCTGTGTCATTATTGAAACTTCAGATTGTAAGAGCTTAAATGATTCCTGTGGATCTGCTTTACTCCTCACTTTTTATTCTCTGCTGTTTGTTTTTTAACATTTCCGTTAAATGAAGTAATAAAACCAGGCAAATCCAATCCCTTTCTCTTCCTGGCAGGTTTTCTTCCTATTTCTTCTGTGTATTGGACTTCCAGTGGTGTAGAGAAAACAATTAGAAGAGGCACACAGTGGGATGCTCACAAAGCAAGAGAGCCCACAAATATGTCAGTGAAAACCTGTGTCCTCCTTCTAGAATCTCCTGCTAGGGGCACTCATTGGATCCCATTCTTGTCCACCCAAACCTCTTCAGTTTGGGCTTGTGGAGTATGTGATGAAGTTTTCCAAGCAGTTTTATGCCTTTTCCTTCTGTTGGTATGAAAAGAAGAAAAGAAATGAGGTTTTCTAGATTTTTAGTGTTTTCTGCTGTCTTTTTTACTTTACTGTAGTAATTAGGATCTTGTCTAACCTATAACACCATGGACTTCAAGAAAGCTTAAGATTAAACATTCTCAAGAGATAGAAAGAATTTTGGTGGAATATTGTTCTGTTTACTCCACAGAGAGTAAGTCATAGAGAAAGCCATGATACTTTTGAGATAACAAAACAGTTATGGATTTCACTTGGGTGCAAGATAGTTTTAATTCATTAATTTGCTTATCTTTTTTTGCTAATTTAATTCAAATCACTGGATTTCTCCAATCCAATCCAATACGAGGATTTCTCTATTAAAAAAAAAAAAAAATTGAACAGTTTCATTCTTTCTCCTCCTTCCAAGCAGCTCATTTCACAGTTTTCTTTTGTTGGTTTGTTT
>VZRZ01005362.1:555194-586609 GCA_013398175.1 Climacteris rufus
TTTTTCCATTTTTTTTTTTTTGTTTTTTTTTTTTTTTTTTTTTGGTTTGGTTTTTTTTGTTGAAGAGATGGAAAAGCAACAATACTCTGAGACTCTCAAAGGCATCTATCTGTGTCATGGAAGAGATTGTCTTGCTGCATCATGGGTTAGAAACAGACAGAGACCAAAAATTGGGCTAGATGGACCACTGAAAGGGCTAGAAAAATTGGGCTAGATGGCCTGCACTGAAAAAGCATTTCTTGTTTTTCATGCTCTGCAATTTTTTTCCTTTCCTTTGAACATTTTTAATATTGCACTTGAGCTGTGGAGGAAATCAGAATTAATATGGAGTATTCATTGATTAAAAGTATTCATGATATAGATTCCTAGAGACTGCCAAATATGAGAGATGGTGAAGGTATTCTTCAAACACATTCCTGCATATGTCAATGAGAGTGTTTAACTGTATATATCCAAATATTGGTGTTTTGTGCAAATCCCTTGAGGCATTGCTCTCACTGATTCATTTCTGTGTTTCTCCTTGGCACAACGAAAATCCTTTGGGATGAAGCGTAGCTGTGGACAAGACCAGAGAAATGAGCACTTTTTTTTCTTAATTGTTCCTGGGCATTTTTCATGGCTTAGCAACTGGCAAGGGCTTAGATGTTGTCCCAGCTTGCATAGGTGAAGAGTCACAGCTCTACCATGCGATGCAGGAGCTTGGATTGCCCCCCTTAAAGACATGTGGCATCTCCTTGCAAAAGTTCTGATCTGCAGTGATTACTTTTACGAACATCCTTCATCATGAAGGATTTAGGGGCCAAGGTGCTGCCTTCAGGGCTTGTGATCCTGGGCAGGGCACAGCACAAACTCAAAGGACAGTGAAGGGTGAGGAGGGAGGAGGGGCTCTGTGCCTGCTGGAAACAAGAGGACAACTTGACCTGGTAGATTTACACACACAGGGCAACCTATCCTACACGGATCTCCTGTGGAAAGTGAACTTGTGTCACCTACAACAAGCTGTGCTGAGCCACCCACTTCCCTCCTAAGTGAACCACCCCTCCTTCCCCAGGCTCCCCCATCCTTCACTCCTGCCCTCATCCCCTGGGGCTGGGATGCACTACCAGCTCACCTGCCTGAACTGTCAGTGCTGAAGCTGTTGGCCTGTGTCCTGCATCTGATAGAGGGGGGAGCAGAAAAAAGCAGAGACCAGCTGTGCCACAAAATTAACTCCCAGTGCCTGGGATTCTCTTTGTGTTGTCTGTAACCCCCCCATCTTGCAGCACACTCTTCCCACCTAGGGAGGTGAGTGATCACAGCCCACATGGGTATTACTCAGCTGCAAGGACACCACTGTTTCCTTGGGTGCACAGTGCTGTTCAGGACAACTTGGGACAAAGCTCTGCTGGACAGTTAATCTATTCCTGTTTTCCAAGAACTGGGATGGGATCTGAGATGGACCAGATGGGAATCTGACCTTGTGAGTGAAGGGGTTGGTTCAGGGATGAGGAGCTTGAAGATAAGACAAAGAATGAAAGAGGGTTGAAAGGGATGTAAAGGTGAAATAGAGCCTAGGAGGGAAGTGGAATGTAGCTGCTCTGGAAGAGAGAGGGCTTATCTTGTATTTTCATTCCAGAGGAATGTGCAAGAGAAGCAGAAGGTGAATTAGAGCCTCTTCTACTTCACTTCTGTCTTTCCCTTGTCTGGACAGAGATGCCCAGTTGAGGGTGGTGAAACACAGGAATCAACAGGTGGTGGATGTTCCATCCCTGGGAACACTCATATCCAGGTGGAACAGGGCCGAGCAACTTGATCTGGTTGAAAATGTTCCTGCTCATTGGAGGAGGTTGGACTTGGTGACCTTTATAAGTTCCTTCCAACCCCAGCCATACTATGATTCTCTGAAAATCTGATGGGGTGATACTGAAGGAACAAAGTGAGGAGAACCACTCAGAAACAGCCTGTCCACTGCCAGGAGCTCCTCCAAAGAGAAGAGCTCTCTAACAGCAGTCACAGTTTGCTATTGTACCCTTATGAATTCTTCCATAATTTGATTTAGCTGGAAGGAATAGATCTGTGTTAGGGACATTTCTCTTATTCTCTGTTATTAATACTATAAGTCTCTTGAAACACTTTGCATCAGTTCTTGTCTCTCTTATCAAAAACTAGAAACCCAAAGCTATAAATAATAAGAGCACAGGCCTGGAGTCATCAGAAAGAGGTGCCAGGTGGTTCTGATTGCCTTTTGGGTGTTCTGTGTTCTCTCTTTCACTTAAAAATCACACTAGTAGTCCATGGGATGAGGCTGAAGTTTAGTACAGTGGTAGTCCCCCTGGGAGGGGCTGAAGGCCTGTACATTTATTAACCTGCAGGACGTGCTTATGAAGAGGCCAACACGAGCCAGGAATGGAAAGACAGGTCAGGTAGTTTTTAGCATGATAAAAGCTGGGATCAGGTCTTAAATAACTTTGTGCCTCTGCTTTAAATGGAGAGAAACAGGCAAGTGCGGAGAACAGTCTGGGTTTGAGCTGTGCCTCAGGATGGAGTAGATAATCCTTTGGATGTGCCTCACCCTTCACAGTGACTATAAAACAAATTTGCTTGACCAGCTGGTGAACTGGGCCTCATCATTGCCATGTAGCTGCAAATCACTGAATTGTTCTTTATTCCAGCAGAGTTAGACAATTATGTCCTGGATAATGCCTCATGGCAATTTTCATACATTTCATTTTTGCTGTGTGAACAGACCCCATGGCCATGGACGTGCCCCTGTTCCCAGCCAGCCAAGGTGCATTTGTACCTCAAATGTGCTGCCCTCAGTGTTAACCTGCTCTGGGTGGTCCCTCCATCCTTCATCCACACAGAACCGCTGCACAGCAAACAGTGCAGGAGCACCTACACAGCTGCAAGGGCAGGAAAACTGCTACATAAAAATGCATGGGAAAATGCTGACATGAATCAGCATTACGTGCTTTAGGCTGGAAAGGAATGCTTCAATAATTTTTGGCAATTGGTGGCTGTGTAAAAAGAATGGACTGGTACAAGTTCTCCATGATAATTGTACGAGGGACAGGGACAGAAAAATCAGTTTCATTGAGGAGGAAAAATCCTCCCTCTAAAGTTTTACAGTGAGGCTGAATGGAACATGAGCGGCCCAATATGTTAAACCTTAAATAAAAGTGGATTTAATTTTTTTTTTTAACCTGGAAAACTGGCAGCTGGCTGAGAAGCAACTGGCTTCAGCCTAACCTCTGTGGTTTTTAGCATAATACTTTCTGTGACCTACAGTAGAGTAGGAATGTCCTTATCAGAGGGAGAAACAACTGCATTGATTTCATTAGGATGTTTATCACACAATGTATTTCAGCAGACATTCCTGGTTGCCCTCTCTTGAACATTTGAAGCTTTTAAGATAAAATAGAGTGCAACCAGAATTGCATGCTTTATCCTAACATTTCTATAATGTGGCTTGATAATGATCCAGCACTCGAGTTGATGAGAGGTAGCAGCTAAAGAAAAATAAAAATAGAGATAAATTTGCTGGCAAAGGTCCTGCAGGTGTACTTGAACAAGAGTGATCAAGCAGTAGGGAACAAGGGCTCCTCTCCTCCTTGCCAGGGATCTGAAATGAGTTTTAAAACTCTTACCAGCCCCAACCTCTGCTGAACAGGGCTTTGAAGAGGTAGGAGCCACACCCTTTCATATTACTTCAAATGCCTCCTTTTTCCTATGAGAGAAAAGTCAGTGGAGGCTGATGCCATTCAAAGCAGAGATAAATGATAGAATAATTTATATTGGAAAAGACCTTTAAGATCACTGAGTCCAACCAGTGACTTACCACTTCCAGACCCACCACTAAACCACATCCCTCACTACCAACCCCACAGCTGGCCCTTCCTGCCACTGGCTTCAATGACTAGAGCCCTACTTTCGTTCTAACTTAATGTAATCTTGGACAAAGAAAATATCCCAGCAAGGACAAGTCCTGCCCAGGGCTGGTGCTGCAGTGACCACACAAAACTCCCAGGTGGCAGCTGGGACTGCAGCAGCTGCACTGAAAGGAAATAGAAAAGGTCCCAGGTAATTTATTAGTAAGGGAGCATTTCCAGTGTCCCTCTGGGCTGCATGCTGAGAGGATCTGTGCCTACTACTATTATCAGTAACAGAAGATATTCAGCTCAGTAGGAGCAGCTGGTTTTCTGTAACCCGGGAGGTCCTCTGCTCTGGAGCAAGCCAAACAACCCCACGCCACTTAACATGTCTTCTTAGGAAATTAAGGGTCCAAGCACCCTTTACAGAGGAGTTTCTAGCCTGAAACACAGTAGGGGTTTGTTCTGTATCTGTCCATTCACCATTAGTGATTTTTGCTGCTGAACAGACAAAGGGTTTGGATTTTCAACCTCTTGCAAGGTCAGGTCTGAATAAACACAGGGTGACAAAATGCATCATGCTGGGGGAAGAGGAGGATGAAGCTGTTCATGCCTGTCATCTGAGTTCTCATTCCCCTCCCTTTCAGAATCTAAATATACCAAACAGCTTCAGGGCATCTAGAAAAAGAGAACGGAGAACACAAAAAACAATTTAATAGTATCCACTGAAGTAAAGAGTTTTCCTTGGCACCTGTTTTAGAGGAAATATCACATGCCCCAGCAAGTGATCTATATTTCATGGCATCCTTAAAGATGCTTAGATCTGGAGAGAATTAGCTGCCATCACAAGCTGGGAGAACAGACACTGTTAAGGTTTCAACAGACATTTAAAAAAAGTTTGAAAAGGAAAGACACATAGACACAGCCTGGGAATCTGAAACTAGATTCCAGCCATGCAAGTGACCTTGCTAAAGACAGTTAACATCTTGTGCTGCAGATCCTCTGGAGATACATGGGTATAAAATTGTGTGCAACCAATAACTACTATTATTATTACTTTTTCGGGGGGGGAGTGCCGGCTGTTTTTCTGCATATAGGATCAGAGAGTAGCAACAGT
Organism: Climacteris rufus; assembly: GCA_013398175.1. Classification (NCBI taxonomy): domain Eukaryota; kingdom Metazoa; phylum Chordata; class Aves; order Passeriformes; family Climacteridae; genus Climacteris; species Climacteris rufus. The sequence goes on from VZRZ01005362.1 coordinate 560,160, forward strand.
TGCAGGTAAAAAGTGTAAGGGGTCTGTAGTCTGAAACATCAAACTATTGTTATGAAATTAAAAATAGCACCATGTAGACATATACCATTGAGGACATGATAATTACCAGCAGAAAGTACCTTTTTTCATGAGGAATTTTATGGAATCTTGCTCAAAACCTGCCTGGTTCTTCAGGCATCACTTGTACAAGTCACTGTGGCCTCATTTTGTTTCCCAAACCTTAGGCTTAGTCCAAGAGTTTAGCCATTCTTGCTTCCTTCTTTCACTAATGTGGTCCTGGAGGACAACAGAGAACTTGGGGTAGTGAATAGCTCCCCTGTACTTCCCATGAGACACCAAGAAGTAGTTCTGTTTCTGGCTTGGATGCCTCTAGGAGGTGCTGAAAGTCATGTTGGCAGTGCTGGGTCTCCACTTTGCCACACATCAGTTGCCATCTGTAAAATGATGAAAGACTGTTTTTACCCATATTTCTTCGGTCTTCCTTGTTAAGATTGTAACCACTGCAGAGAAGCTGTGGCTGCCCCATCGTGGAAGTGTTCAACGCCGGGGTGGATGGGGCTTGGAGGAATCTGGTCTAGTGAAAGGTGTCCCTGCCCGTGGCAGAGGGATGGAATCTTTAAGGTCCATTCCAAACCAAACCATTCTATGATTCTCTGATTCCTTAAGAGCTGTATTAGGGAAAAGCCCCATTTGCCCAAGTGCTGTGGTGCCAGGTTCATGAGTGCATGCTATGATAGCAGCAAAGCCAAACCTCTTCCTCAGACAGGAAACAATTGCTTCCAGAAGGGAAGGAAGGGACAAAATGTCCTCAGAGCAATCTGGCACCTGTGATTCCCTCGATTCCATCTGAAAGCTTACTCTCTGTTTTGTTGACATATGAGCTGGGTGCCCTGTTGTACATCAGTGTAAGAAATAGCTGTTATCTGCTGTTTCATGGGAGATACAGCAGGACGTGATTTATTTGTGCCTGCTCTGCTGCCTCTTTTGAAATGCTGCCGTCGCTCGGCACACCTCGCGCGGGGGAAGGCAGATGGTCATCACAAAGTTTCCCATAACCTTGCCATACCTGCTGCATGGTGAATCAATGAAACCTGAATTACAGTGCACTGCCTGGGCTTGGAGCTGTGCTGCTGAAGCAACCTGCAGCGCCTGCAAGCCTCTGAATGTCAGCGCTGCCCAGGCATTGAGGAAATGTGAAATTTCTCTCTAAAATTTGAAAGCGGTGCCAAATGGGGATTTTTAGCTGCAAGGCTGCATCCGATGTGAGCCAGGACTGCATTGCTTAAGCCTTAATTACTAGCATGGAAATGTACTTTTTTCTAGTGTGTTAGTGTTAGGTATGACCTCTCCTTAGAAAGAGTAGAAATAAAAAATCCAAACAGGATTCTAGCATGAAATGCTGGGGACGAGGATGTTTTGGAGTCTGAAAAGCACCAGCTGCCCCTCTGTGATAGCTATCTGTGCTTATGTGACATTTGCAATGAGGCTTCAGGTGATTTGAGGAGATGGCATGAAGCTGCAGTTCACCTTTTGTGTCAGCTCGTGCCAGGATACCCTTGCCAGAAGCCGTTATTTCAGTGGGAAATAACAACAGGGAATAGGGGAAAAATGATCTTCTGAAAAGCACTTTGTCATATTCCCTGGGCTGTGGCAGGCAAATGCTGGGATCAGTGTGAGCTCCTGCCATGAAAGCAGGCATAGGCAGGAATTTCTCAGCGGGAGGATTGCCTCCTTTACATACCTGGTTGAAGGCAAGGTGAGTACATAAAATATTTTCAACACTGCCTCCCAATTTCTGATATTTATTTGCTCTGTGAGTGAACATGCTGAAAGATATCTAAGTTTCATAATGCCTTGCTTCACTGATTTTTCCTTAGGATGGGAATCATTGCTCCAGACAGGTCTGGCAATTTCAGATAATGACCTGAATGCAGCACAGGTGCTTCTAGAAATGGTTAATGTTGGATGTAATAGATGTCAAAGTGTCTCCCCCAAATGGTTCTGGCCTTTTGCAGGTGACTGCTTCCATTTGTGTGTGTGGAGGGCAGAGCCTCTCCCAAATTCAAGCTGTCAGTTCATTCCAGTAGTGTGCCCAGGCAGAGTGTTATCTCATGTGACCTCAGTGCTGCAAGATGGTTTAGACACCAACTGCCTTGAAAATTGTATGTTTTTTATTAAATACAAGATGAAATAAATCTGAAAACTTATAATCCCGTTTATGTTGGGAGAGAAAGCAAAATGTTATTTGGTGTGCAACAGATACCTAATCCCTGGATTTCAACTTTTTATCAAAGAGATTACTTATGCTCGGGCAATTTTGTTTGCTGAGTCTTCTTCCTCAGTTTGCAACTGGATTTGATCTTCTAAACCCACACAGGCTTCCCCTGTTTTGGAAGGGGCACATACAGTTATCTACAACCAGTGGCTTAAGAGCAAGGACCTTCCTTACAGGACTTTTCTTCCTAAACCCTGCTAACAATACAAAAAAAAAACCCCAACCAAATATATAAATGGGACCAGATTATTCTAAAAAAACCAACAAAACAAAACAAAAAAAAACCCAAAAAACCAAAAAAACCTAAAACTGGTCTTGTTAATAGACAGAGGCTGATCCTTAGTGGACCTGATGTATCCTTTACTGCTTGTCATGGAGTTTTTTATGGTTTTTTTCAGCATATACTGAAATAAGTGAGACCAGAGTAAGGTTTATACTCTTGAAATATATATAAAAAAACAAATCCTGGCTAAATTGATGTGGAAGGTAGATTCTTTTCACTGTGCCACTGATATAAATCCATGAAATCTCAAATAAACAATTCCAAAAGTCTAATTTTAATTATATTTTTCTAGAGGCAGAGTAGCTACTAAACTCTGTGGATCTGTCGGTATACTGAGGAACCAGGCTTCATTTTCTGTACATTTCTAACTTTTAAAACCATTTCCAAAGTGCCAAGAACTCACAAATCTTCCAGACATTGATCTTCATCTCAAACTTTTCATAGTAATTGGAGATCTGTTGTTGTCCATCAGTTAAATGTGGAAGGTGATCCTCTCCCATGGGGACAGGAACCTGCATGCAACATTTCAGTCCTGAACATCTGGGGATGTATGTGACTGCAGTAAGTGTCTAAGCAGTCTCTGAACTGCAGCACAGAAGTGCACATGAGTCTCTGATGAGTCAGACAGGGTTGTGGCAGGGAGCAGGGACAGGTCCCAAAGCCCACTGGAGTGAATGACACAGCTCCTGCTGAGTGCAGTGGCTTTTGGGCAGAGCTCTGGGTGTGTCTGTGAGAGGAGACAGAGCCAAGTGCTGTCACTGTGCCACGTCTCATGCAGGATAACCACATGCTCATCTTTTCTGCTTTCTCTCCCAGGATGGAAGGAGCAGTTTTATTGGCCACCAGCTCGGAGGGGTCATGGAAGTGCCAAACAGCAAGGACCAGAGAGTCAAATCAGCCAGAGCCATCCAAATCACTTACTACCTCCAAACGTATGGCTCTGCCACCCAGGACCTCATTGGGGAGAAGTGGGAGAGCGAATTCTGTAAACTGATGCACAAGATGCAGCTGGATCACCAAGATCTGCAGCTCTACTCCCTAGCATCCTTTAGCCTCTGGAAGGACTTCCACCAGACCAGTCTCTTGGCCAGGGGCAAGATTTTGGTGAGCCTGATGCTGATTCTCCTGACTGCCACCCTCTCGAGCTCCATGAAGGACTGCCTGCGTAGCAAACCTTTCCTGGGACTCCTGGGAGTGCTCACTATCTGTATTTCCAGTGTCACTGCGGCAGGGATATTTTTCATTACTGATGGAAAATATAATTCTACTCTGTTGGGAATCCCTTTCTTCGCTATGGGTAATTATTTATCTTCATAATAATAGGATTAACAGAATTTAATGACAGGATTGTAAATTACATCCTGAGTTATAAAGTGCAGATTTTACTTTGAGTGAAAGTCTAAGTCATTCTCTTCTTGCTAAATTGATCTGTGCCTTGCCAAAAAAAAAAAAAAAAAAAAAAAAAAAAAAAAAAAAAAAAAAAAAAAGAAAAAAAAAGAAAGAAAGAAAAATGGAAACAAAACAGAGCAGTACCAACAACAGAAATCAAATGACATTTCCGAAATCTCAGCCAATATGAGAGAGGGGCAGTTTTATTGATCTCTGTTACAGAATGAAGGAGAAATTGTTATTGAAAACTAGTCAACTCAGCAGACAAAATGAGTATGTGTTGACTTGACTTTGATGGAGGCCAGCCAAAAGAGTAAGTTAAACAGGAAGGTACCAAGAAAGGCAGATTTTAGCATCCTTCCCAAGGAGAGCTTTTCTTCGAGCTCTGCCTCAGGGGCAGAGGGGAACAGGTTGGTGTAGGAATAAGATTGATGGACTTTATCTCAGAGAGGAGATTACAGTTGTGGTGTTTGCCAGGCTGTGAGCACAGGGGCCTGTCAGGATGTGTAGCACATAATCCCTGGGTTTGTGAAGTTCCTGATCAGTTGCAGAGATTTCCTTTGCATTGCACCCAGACAGACAAAGGTGCAGAGGAAGAACAAACGTAAAACCCAGGTCTTCAGGCAGAGGAATTGCTTTCATTCCTTCTGTTACTGTTTCAGTTCCATGCACTTCTAATGCATCTGTGTGGTTAATGAATTTGCTGGGAAGTTGCATTGGAAAGGCAGAGGGAGAGGAGCCCAGCTCAGTTATGGAGGCATCATTGTCAGTGCCCTCACATCCAAGTTTGTCAGAGCTTTGCCATACCATGATTCTGAACCCCAGTGATGATTCTGTGCAAAATCTCAGTGGTGACACCACAGACTCAAACACTTCCATGATGTATTTTTGATGACAGTGAATCTTACCTGTGGCCAGAGCTCTGCACCTTTACATCTAATTTCTTAAATTCCGTTCATGCTTCTAGTCCTCAAGATCAAGTGTTGTGTTACAGTGAGAGACAACTAAGTATGCAAAGCCAGAAGCCAGAGCCCAGGTTTGGAGAAGGGTCTTACACTTTTCTTAAAAACCTCAACCTCCTAAAAGACCACATTTTCTTGATCTTCCCCTCCAGAAAAGTTCTGTGGGGTATGCATCCCCAAATCCCTGCCTCCTATTTCATCTACCCCCTAATAATACATCTGTGTCACCAAACAAAGGGGCTGAGCTTTGGCCTCATCAGTCCTCTCTCAGAATCTCTGGAGCAGCTATTTAAGGTAGGAAGGAGAGGGATGGAGTGGATGGTCAAGACTCCAGAAAGGAAAGAGAGGAGGCAAAAGACCAAAAGGAACTGCATGTTTGGTTGCGCCTCATTAATAACAATAAACAAGACTGTGCCAAAGCCTCTAATTCAATCACCTGCAGTCTTAAATTGTGACAATGGCCCTTGGCATGGGCTGCCCAGTGCCAGCACTTCAGATGTTGTGCACGGCTCTGTGGTGTCAGAAGAGTGGATGGAGAGAAAGTGCTGAGAGGGGGAAAGGGAAGAATGCCAGCAGAGAACATGCCAGGTTGTCACAGGGATGAATCCTGACCTTTGCAAGAGATGTGGGCTTAGGAAACAAAGCATGGAGAAAGGGATGACAGTGAGGAAGAGAGGGTCATTCTTGTTTATCAGATTTTGGCACTGCCTTACTTGTGCAGCAAGTTGAAGTGAAGGCAAAAAACCACTGAAGTGATGAAAAGCACCTTCCCTAAACTGTGTATTCCTCTGTTGGTGTCCCTTTTTAGATGGTTGGAGATACGGGGGGCACATACTCTTTGCCTGACCGGTTCCAAACTTGTCATTCCCGAGGAGCTCCTCAATTTATACCTTCCCTGCAGCCCCAGGGTGAGATGAGTGGGAGTTTCTGAAAGCAGAGTGCCTCAGTTTCCCACCTAAGTAGTCCATGGCTTTGTTTGTTGTCTTAGGAAAAGTAACATTTATAACTTTCTGTTGTGTTTTGCACTGTCATTCTTGTCACAAGCACTGCCAAGAGCAAAAGGAAAGGAAAAAACAACCTCTTTTGAAGTGCGATGTTTGCAAGGATTGTTTCTATAATATTATATTGAATGAACTTCAGGCTGAAAAAGAAAATATTTATGTAACCCTTCTTGAGAAATTTCATTCAGGAGTCTCAAACTGGATTGGAAATACCATTAGAGAACCCCTTGCAGTGCTTGGGAACTGCTGCTTGTAAATATTAGGCAACACTTTTACAGTTTAGTGAAGTAAAAGACAAGAAGAATGTCTCACCAAAGTCTTACTGGGTTCCATCCTGCAAAGCACCCTGTGCCTTTAGTCCCTTAAAGGACAGTGCCAGCTAATGAGACCTTGCTCTGCCCAGAATACACCAGGGCCTCACTCACCTGGGCCCTCACTGGCCAGGGTTTTCTGCTGAATGTGACTATCATGGACAGATATGACACCTCAGAGCAGATACAATGAAGACTCCAAGACTGTTGGTTCTGTAGGTCAGTAAGTAACCTTGGCCCACGTTGTACCAATGTCCCTTGCTGCTGGCACAGCAGAAAGCAAACAGCACATCAAATAATAATTGACTGAATATAGAAGAAAAAGTGTGCAAGGTGGGGTTTCCCTGAACTGCAAATGCCAGATTTGCAAGTCAAACTTTCAAAGTCAAGTTACTTAGATTAAAAAAATAAAACCAGGCAAGAACAGTGACAAAGTCTCTGCAAGTACAATGCAGAGTACACAGGCAGCTCTAATTCTGGCAGCTCCCAACTTTGGAACACTTCAACCTGACATTTGCAAACCGTCCCTTTAAAGTACATTTGTTTGGTCAAAAATATGCAGTTTCTTCTAACATTCACTTTTCAAAGGATTAATTTTAATGGAAATTTTGTGATATTCTGGGCTTGTCCTTTTCCCTGTAGAGGTGGCAGGATGCTGCCATCTGAATGACAAGAATAACCCTGGATCCACAATTCCTGTTGCAAGTGTAGAGCTTGTCTGGGTTTCAGTAGGTGACAGAAGCCTATTGAAAAGTGAAAAGTTTAATATTTTTCTAACTTTAGACTGAATTACCTAGACCATAATTATTTACTGTAGTCCTGCTATGAGAGAATGGTCTGTTGGGATAAAGCACATCTCTGCTATAGTTGGGGAAGAGTATTAGCTCAGATTGGCTTTTCCCTTCTTTATCCTTGAAGATGAAGAACTTCGGTCTTAAGTTAGGCATGAGGACAGTGGTGGAAAATCCTGCTTCCTCTGACTCCCTCTTCCCAATACCACTGTTTTCTCAGACAGCTGCCTCAGGAGAAAGTTTCCTCAGTCTATCACTACAATTTTGGAGTCCGTGAGGAGAAACTCTTCAGAAAGGTCCCCTGCAAATAATGCTCTGGCTGCCAGAGTCTCCTGCAAACAGGAGAAAGGGAAGCTGATTTTTAGCTGTTCATACCCCAGACAGATGGATAAATGTTGTGACTTAACAAAAAGATGCTTCTTTAGTTTCAGAGCTTTCTAGATTATTGACTGAGCCTGGCCTATATGTTTTACTTGTTTTTTTTATTTTTAGTTAGGGTTTAGTAGCCTGACATTAAATCAGAATATGGGACAGTTCTAGCTTGCATTTCTCTTCTGGGACAAATAAAACTTGCAACTTCTTCTACAAATTTGACACCAAGCAGAACGGTAATGACTGCCTGTGTTTCAGATAGGACATAGAGGGTCAAATAATTGAGTTTCAGATTTGTGCTAGCCCTGGTTAGATGTTCACATCTGCCTTTTGTGTTTGGATTCATATGCAATTTCAAAAGGGTGTTATGTACATGACATAATTATGGTTTCCCATGCCTAATCATCACTAATTAATATAACCAGAAGGTTAACTACATAATTGAGATATTATTTCTCCCATGATCTGCTTTTTAATGCACAGGAACCAGACTGATATCGTCAGGGAGATAATGATTTAGCTCAGCTGAGGTCCCAACTGTATATTTTTAAAAGCAGGTGTATCAATTATATAATTTTACTTAGTAATTATTTTTGTCCAATCCATGAAGTCCTTCATTATATAGATTAGCGGAAATCTTATGATAAAAAACCACCTACAATAAAATTACAGTGTAATTATGCTTTTTGTACTGCAAAGGGTGTGTGTTTCTTAGAAGGCTGGATTCACAGTGGGTGTAAGAAATATTTCCCGTTGTTTGTAAGGCCAGACCATGAAGACCATAAGATATTCATGGGAACAGCTATTTCTCACTGAGTCTCTAGAGAACATTAAGCTCAGTGGATGCCTCACCACACATTGCAATATTGCTGCCACTGCTGTCAGTAACCACACTGCTCGTAGAGATGTAGTAAAGAGATACAGAAACTTTAGGAAGCAATAGACTACCTGTCTCCAGCAGTAGTCCCATGCCTGATGTAACTGGTCAAGATGGATGGCAGAAATTGTACTTACAGTGCAGACTTTTCTGGTAAAATTTCCCATTATTCCTTCCCTGGAGTTATTCAAATGGAAGGAGAAATTCAGGCAAGAGCAGATGAGACTCCAGGCGGTTATTAGCATTTCAGATAGAAGCCATCTAACCTCTTTCAGATGGCAGTTGTTAATGTAATGACTGGTGATCCCTTTTCAGTAAATTTGAGACGTCACACTATTATATTAGTGGTAGAGTCATGGAAAATTGCAGGAGGAAAAGTCCTAGCTCAGATGAGGAAATTATTTTTTTCAAACCTCAGAAGACAAATGTGAGAACCAAAGTGTATGCTGTCACTAGTTTACCTGTACATGAAGTATCACAGTGTTCTAACCTTTGCTTCAAGCAATGGACTTTCTGATTACAAATGTGACAGAAACATTTCAAGAGTGACTCAGACTTTGGTTTTGTCCTTTTGATGTAGCAGTAAAGCAAGTCCCATATGAATCTCAGTTCATATGATCACCTCCTATCTGTATGAGGAGCAAGAGAACGACCCTTTGGAGGAAATAGACCTACTGACATAAACCCCCACCACTCCATGCCTCTAGAAATGCAGTAAATCTGTCATTTCAGATGTCACAGCAGTTCCTGTCCCCACTCACTCAGCAGATTATGAAGAGGTTGGAAGTACCTTGTCCTAAATTATAACATTTCCATTCTTGGTTTTTACAATAAGAAATGGGAATAACAAAAAAAAAAAAAGAATTAACAGGCTATAAAATGGAAATATTTAAAAATGTTTAAGATTACCTATTTGGATAGGCATATACCAAAAATAATTCATACGAATAGATTTCTAAAGTCTCCGTATTTGTAAGGTTGATTTCACTATAACCTGATCTATTTCCTGACAAGTCTATTCCCAGCTGCAGAAGGCTGGAATTTTTCATTTCTGTAGGAAAGGTTAACCACCCAAGAACAATTTTTCCTGGAATTTGAGTAGAAGACTAAAGCCTTTCTGGGATGATCTGCTACACTTGCACCATGCAGTTTGGCCCAGCAGCTGTGCCCTGGAGCAGTGAACGTTAGGGAGAGGCAACAGGACTCAGGCTGTCCTTCTCTTCTCAAACACAGCTGAGGTTATCTCTGACCAAGTTCTTTGGGCCTTCTCCCACCCAGCAGAAAAGGATGTGGGAATCAGCCCAGCCAGCCTCAGTCCCAGCAGCAGTGTTTGTAGCACCCAATTTCAGCTGCCCCAAATGTTCAGTGTTCCCCCCTTAACTGAAGTGACACAATCTCAATTTCCTTTGCAGGCAATAGAGAGAAATAGGGAACTCCAGAGCTATTTGGACAATTGCTTTGTAGATATTTGGGATGAGCTGTGTTAATCTCTGGAAGGTTCTATCCATGTCTGGAAAAGGGTGATTTCTTAGATTTTAACACCTGAGGTGTTGTGGCTTTCAGGAGGTAAATAGGCTCATTTCTAGACTGGGTTATTCAAGGTCCTTTATTGGATGCACTTTTTCTGCATGTTGATCTCATTTAGGTTGGACATGAGGAAGAATTTCTTCACAGAAAGGGCAATTAAACATTGGAACAGGCTGCCCAAGGAGGTGGTGGATTCACCATCCTGGGAGTGTTTAAGGAACGACTGGATGAGGCACTCAGATCTATTTGAGAAGGTGGTGTTGAGTCATAAGTTGGGCTTGATGGTCTCAGAGGTCTTTTCCAAGCCAATTGATTCTGTTATTCTGTGATTCTGTTATATATGTAAGATATACATAGATACATGTATACATATACAGCAGATATACATAAGCTATCTTGAATCCCTTAGAGATGGAATTCTAGCCCTTCTTTTCCCATGGAGACTTATCAGAAGGTCTCTTATCAACCCAAATGTCATCCTCCCTTAGGGTAGCTGCTGCACCCCATGAGGTGGGGCTGCAGGGGTGCAGGTCAGAGTCTCTGAGGCTCAGCACAGGTTTAAGGAGTTCACCCTTGGACCACTGCCCAGGCACAGAGCATCACTGCCAGAACTTCTGTAGTGACAAGGCAAATACAAAAGATATTGTCAGGGTTTGTTGCTTGAGAAAAGTCAGCTAAACTCTTCATCCTTCTGACTCTAGTTGGAACTCAATTAACCCATCTGTCCCAAGAGAAGTCTCCAAATACAATTGCCTGTTATTGTTATTATTATTAACACAGCTTCCCCAGCTGTCCATCTGCAGCTAACAGGCTGGTAGATATCATTTGAACTGCTCCTGATTTGTTGCAAGGATTTCTAAAATCCTTTGGAAAAAGTGGTTTGATAAGAGGAGAGAGCATGATCTAAGCTGAAAAGTCAAAGGCTAAAAGGAATGGTTTGCTTTTGTACTTCAAACGTATGATCAGTACTCAATCAATACACCAATTCTGTTCTGATAGAAAAGGATATTGCCTCTTCAGATGCTTCACACATTTGTCTGAATGCCTCTTGCTTTCATTTTTCTACCCTTTCAGGGCAATGCTCATTTCTACAGCTGGGTTATTTAAGGTTCTTTATTGGATGCACCTTTACTGCGTGTTGATCTCATTAAGCAGGAGTTTCATTCCTTGTGCTTAGTATGTGTCGATGCACATCACATTTACACTTGGCTAATTTGGGCTGGAAAGGAGGTGCATCACGGCAGAAATGATTTAGCTCCACGTATATTACCCTTAATAGGGCACTGACAAATCCAGCCTTGAACAGCACCAATAGCAATTCCACAACCTGCTTCAACAGCTTGTTCCATGGCTTTAAAAGCCATACATTTATAAAGGTATTTCTTCACATTTCCACTGCTGCAGTTTGCATATTCTATAACTCCAGGATCTGTCTGGCCCAACTGTGGCGTGTAATTTTTCACAGTATCTATGTCTATGCAAATACTTTTAGGATATTTTATATGTAGGACTCTGCTTATTTCAGTTTGGATATAATTTCATGCCAGATCTTTTTCTCCCAGATATTTTACTATTAGTTCACAGTTTCCTGTGAGCTCCATCCATACAGGAAGATTGATGGTGGCTTCTGATCTCTGCTGGAGCATGGTGGATCTTCAGGAAAGAGCAAATGTGGTACAGGCTGAGAATGTGTCCGATGTTCTTTGGTGTATTCTGGAAAAATTCAGCCTTGCATTGATGTTTCTTTTCAGCTGGGAAGGGAAGGTGGACTCTGCTACTCAAGGAAGCATAGAGTGAACGACCCTATGCTCTATCAAGCAGTCTGTCTGCTCGCCTTAGGTGCTGTGATCCTCTGCAGTGAAAGCCAAAATTGTGCCTCTGGGTTTTGGGCAAAAATGAAAGGCAACAAATGTGTTTGTTTTTCTCTTGGAATGCTTTTTGTATGCAAATCATCCCTGTAACTCACAGTTGTGAGATATGGTTGTGGCTCAAAATTCAGCCTGATGCAGAAAAGGTTGGATTTTTACAGTTAGCTAAAACATCTTCATTATTTTGAATAATATTGCAACACTAAACCATAACCATAAGGAAGAAGCATAAAAATTAATGACCATGCTAAAAAACCCGGTTCAAAAATGGGTACAGAGAAATTTTACTTGTGAAGAAATTTTCCCATAGCTGCCTTCTTTTAGTCTGATAATTTTCCCCCGTAGAGTTTGAAAAAGGATACAGAACTCAATAGATCATTTGCCAAATGTTCTAAATCAATATTTATCTGCTATATTCATCTGCAATGTTAAAAACTTTGCATAGAATCAAAGGCTTAAGGAGTTTATTGGAAATACCAAATGAACTAAAAAGATTTTACTCAATATGGTATCATTTGTATGTCCTTTGTGCAGCCACTAGCTAGTTGAGCTTTTAATAATTCAGTTTTATCCTTCCACTTCTGATCCTTTTTCACTCCATTTCCTTCCCATGAAGTGACTTCTCATCTCTGGTGGGATAACATACAGCACGATGGACCCACACTGGCTCAGGGCCCACTGCTTCATGAGCAGTAGCAAGTGACAGCAGCATCTCATGGAATTCATGCCATTGTTATATGCATGTGCTCCTGACCTTCAGTCAAAGGTATACTCAGGTATACTCAGGCATGACAGCTGTGATTTTCTGTGTTAGTCCTGCTGGGTGTGGAGAAACAGGTCTCATTTCATCCGCACTCGTCTGATGGCGAGATGAGGAAGGAGATGCCATTTTGGATGCCCAAAGTAGCAGAAGATGCAGGCACAGGAATGCAAGTGGCCCCATCAGATGAAATGGGTGAAAACCTCAGGCCTTTGCAGCTGTGGATCACTAAAGATGCTCTTTGGATTTTGTTCTGCAAGAGTGAGCACACTGTCCTCACTGTCTTGGCTGGTTTTCAGTGAGGATAATTGCATTCCTCTCCTCCTCTGAATCCCCCTGCTGTGCAGGTCAAATGCAGTGCTGGTGAGCACTGCCTGGCTCCCAGCACTGTGCAGGTGCTGCTCCATTAAGCAGATGCTGTTTTTTACCCAGACATGCCTGTATTCCACTGGTGAATGCAATGGCCACATTATGTGGCTCAGCAGTCTCTAAAATCATTGTGTTCCCTGAGAATAAGTAGCTGTGCCTAGACGTGTTGTCATTTCATTTTCCTGCAGTCATCTCTGGCATTTCAGCACTAGGGAATTCTTTACTCATTCTCTACATTCCTAAGCCCAAGGAAGAAAAACATTCTTTCACAGCCTGACATGATACTCAGACTTGCCCTACCCACATACCCCATATTCAAATGCAAATTAGCCCCAGAAATGTTAAATGTCGTAGTTTGTCCTCATGTTATGAACTCCACTGCTGTTGATACCCTGCTTTTAAAGAAACTTATTTTGCTAGCATTGCCATGAAGCCATTCAGAACTAAATAATTTTGGAACCTTTGCACAAATTCAGAAACTGCAGGTATAACCTACTAGAGGGAGTACTTGCATTGCTTTATAAAGGGGACCTAATGGTGTATTACTGCAACTGGTGAGACCCTAGAGAGTGAAAAAGTCTGTGTTTCTATAAGTTTCTAGTTGATGTTTTTGCTGTTACTGTTGAGAAATTATTATCCTCCAGGGAGGACACAGAGCTGCAAGAAGCTGAAGGCAGGAAGGTGTTCTGCATACTGAGTGCAGAGCAATGAAACCTTCTGTCCTTCTACAAGTGACTGAAAAACAGTTTAACACAAAGTTTTCTGTTAATGCAACCTAGGCCTTCTAGAACTAGGCTGGGAGACCTGAGAACCAAAAGACTTTCTGTGCTTTGAGTAGATGTCACTGCAAAAGGAAACTGTGCAAAGAGCAAAACCCAAGCCCATCTAATGCACAATCCTCTCATGGGAGCAGCTGAAAGAGAAGACTCCACAAGAGAGACTCTGACTGCCAAAAGCATTGTCAGAAAATACTATGTTGGAGCTGTACAAAAGCTGAATATATTGGGAAAAATGACCACCAGTGCAAATATTCCTTCCATCACACTCCCACATTCAAAGTCTAGACATTTTTAGGAGTGAGAGCTGCTGAACTCACCTCATCTTCTGCTGCAAAAGTAGAATCATAGAATGGTCTGGATTGGAAGGAACATTAAAGATCATTGAGTTCCAACCCCTTGCCCTTGCCCTTGCACCTTCCACCAGAACAGGTTGCTTCAAGCCCCATCCAACCTGGCTTTGAACACTTCCGGGGATGGGGCATCCACAACTTTTTTGAGCAACCTGTGCCAGGGCCTCCCCACCCTCACAGGGAAGAATTTCTTTCTACCATCCAATCTAACTCCACCCTCTTCCAGTTTAAAACCATTCTCCCTTGGCCTATGACTACATGCCCTTGTCAAAGTCCATCTCCAAGCAGCTCTGTGCCTTTTGTATTCCTTGATATGGACTTTCAACATCTCTCCCATCAGAGCTGAGAAACAGCAAGAACTTTATCATGCAGTTAGCTTGATTTTAAATGAATAACCTTGGTAGGATATTGAGGTAGGGAAGGCTTTACTAATCATAGATGGAGATGTTCTAACTCTTTCTTAGGTTATTTGAAGTCAGGCAATGCAGTTAATGAAGCAAGTCTCAAAAGATCTCCCTTACGTGGATTTTGACCTCTAATATACTGATTCTTTCCCTGAAGGGAAAGTAATAGAATCCCTTTATGGACTAGTTAAAAAAAAAAGGGAAGAAATTTATGATGATTTTAAAATTGGTCAGGAGGTATTAAAGTAATTGGTAGTCAAGGACAGGCAAACAAGCCCAAATGTATAAACATAGAAAATTGGGCAAAACAAGGCAAAAATGTCAATCCACTGATTTAATATTTTAAAAAAATGTAAAAATGGTATATATGGTTCAGTTTTATAACTAAACACTTGGGAGTTTTTTTCACAAGTAGAAAAAGATACTTGTCAGCTTTTAAATTTCTAGAATATTCAGGGCTCCAGGAGATCTTTTCTTGTCCTTTGTGACCTCCTTTACCCGACCCTGTCACGTTTGCATTCCACTCTCCCAGGACCTGCCACTGTACTGCCAAACACACAGCAAATAAAACATTCCTTGGGAAACTTTGTATTTTAGCTGTTGATAAATTCTCCTTTGACTTTTTTCAGTGATTATTTGAAAAGATGAGTATGCTTTTAATTTCATTAACCGGTGACACAAATGTCCCTTTTAATGTATTTTACTAGAGCACATTGCAAGGTTTTTAATTCTGGGAGGGATAGTTTTACCTTATATTAATAAGGAAAAGTAGACGCGTCATGGAAAATATTGAAAAATAGAGACTTTTTTTAACCTGCAGTTCTTTCACTTTTCCCTTAAGAGAGTGTGAAACTGTGAACTGATCCACTAATAACTGGAATAGGCAAATGGAGTCCACAGGTCATATTGGAAATCCCTCAGCTGCTCCTCAAAGGATGTGCCTTCCAGCTCTTCACCAACCTTTTTTTCCCACCATCTCCTCTGAATTAATTCAAGTACCTTATAGTTTTCTATTCAAATTTCACCAAATGCCAGCGAAATTAGAGATTTCTGAATAAATGTTATTCTAAATAAATGTTATTTCTAAAAAAATTAGTTATTTCTCATAAAATCCTTTGAAAACAAATGGTCAAGAATTGTCAGTAGTTCAAGAGTAGGAAACTTTTTATTTCCTGGGAGAAAGAAGTGATAACTTTCAAGTTTTCTTAATCTTCAAAGTCTTTATTTTCCAATCTAAAAATCTCATTTTACTTTTACTCTGGGGGAAAAAAAAAAGGAAATGAGAAAATAGGACAAGAAAAAAATTGGTGTGTGAGGAAATGAATGCAGGGAAACACCCTGTAGTTCATTTCACTTTTTAAATTGTAAACACAAAGGAAAGAAAATAATATATTTTATTAGCTAAAAGATTTAAGCAGAAAACTTCCAACAACATTAACTTCAAAAAGCTTAATGCTAAATATGATGGCAACAGATGCTTTAATACCCTAAATCAAGCATCTATCTGAAAAAAATCAGTAAATTTTATGCCATAAAATGATTTTTAAATGTGCATGATATTATGGAAAATATGTTTTATTAGATAAACTTGATTTTTTAAATTTAATCTCCAAGCTTACAGGAGAAAAGAAACCATACTGGTATAGTCTATTTAAATAATGACAATGTGATTTACTCTTGCATAACATTTTGATACATGCATGTATTTGTACTACATTAAATCACTGTAGCATATATTAAATATAATAATGAAATATTAAATCATAAATATATACTCTTCCTGCTGGAAAGACATAAATAGTCAGGAAAAAAAATTCTTCTATGGTATTCAACATCTTTCCCCATCTGGAATGAAAAAGAAATCAATAGTAGTAAACTTCTTGGATAATGCAAGTTTTGGCAGATAAAAAATAATGAAAACGCAGCCCAAGCACATCGTTAAGCAGCTCATTTTGTCAACATGTGCTCCATCACAGTTAAGTGCTGGATTATGCATCTAGAAACAAAGAATGTATTCACATTTGCAAGATGAGCAGAACAAAAAACAGTGAGATCACAGCAGATAACGCAGTGAATACAAATTCCCAGTGTGCTGCTGCTGTTAACACGGGAGGAGGAAATGGCAAAAGTCTCTTAGGGAAAGAATGGGAAAGTGACATCAGTTAGGAGAATGACTTTAGGAAGATGCCAGTTGGCATTTTGAGTGGACTCACTTGATAAAATGTAGGTGTCTATCATGTATGCAGCATCTCTGTGGCACTGCTGAGCCCTTCCTAGAGGATGTTTCACAATAGGCTGGAAAACTGGAGTCCACTGGGAGGAATGGGATGTTTGTGTGGCACTCAACAGCTGTGCAGGGCAGGTGGAGAGGACATAACAGGAGCCCGTGTCTGGAAGCTGCAGGAAAACCTCTTGATACCAGAATAAAGATGCAACCCTTTTACACAGGAAGTAATTCACCACTGGGCCATTTCTTCAGGGCTTGATGGACTCTGTATGACTAAAAAATTTAAGACTAAGACTGCATTTTGTAGTGCAGAGGCTAGACCTCCAAACTGTGATTTTAGTTTGGAAATGAAAGGCTGCAGTGATCCCACATACGATTGAAATAGTTTTCCCTAGTCTTAAAACCCATGAAGTTTCTGTTACAGAACATAAATGTTGTCTTCTGTCTGTGTAACTAATCAGCTTTGCTTATGCCCAATCTAAATTTGCAGCTTCTCAAATTTATCACACTGTTCCTATTTTATGCCCGCCTTTAGGGAACTTTGGATAATTGTCTTTATTCACCAGACTCCTACAAATATTTTTGCAGAATAATCTAATGTTCATATCTCTGTTGCACATCCTTTATTTTGCAAGACTGATGATAAAAACCACTCTGCTTTTTTTACAAAAATGGCATTTTGTAAGAATGTCATATTACAATCAAATTCCAAAGCAACTTCCAAAATCTTTCTTAGAAACTTTTGGTAAGTGCACAAGGTCCACTGACCACTTAATATACACAAATGCTTTGTTGTTTTTCTTCATTTGTTCTAGAAAATTTCTAGCTTTTAGGCTTTACAGAGCAGCTGTGACTCACCCAACAAACTCTTCCAGGGCTACAGGTTTTTTGACCGTATAAATCCAACATGTAGAAAAAAATACTGGAAATCTATTATTGTTTGTACATTTTTCCTGAACTCATGTAACAGTAGGACTCCAAGAGATGCTGCATCACAAGGATTTTCTCTAATGAAGACATACTACATCTCTTCTGCTGGTTTCTGTTTTCATATCACTTCCTGCTACACTTTGGTTTTAACAACATTGTTCTTCTGTAAACCCTTCCAGTGTTTCTACCTTGTGGCTGTCCCAACAGAGAGCTGGTGAATGCTCATGTACCTAACAAACCATGCATTGCCTCTCAGCACAGAGATTAATTTCACCTACTTCCCTTATCTGGTAGCTTGTTAATGGTATTTCCTCTTTAATACTGATCTTTCCTTTTGCCTAGATGTGAAAGCTGGTTTTGGCAATTAGCAATTGCTGCATTCTACCTCTTAAGGTCATTAATCAGTTCTTCATGTCTTCAGTCCTTTGACATCCTTTTTTATGTCTGTTCAGTACAAACTGGCAGTAACTCAGTGAAGCTGATCACAGCATTCCCCATCACACTGGTATGGTACATGAGAAAGTTGAGTATACTGGATTTATGAAATACAGTGAAGGAATAAATCTCAATAAGAGCTCAAATTCAAGCTCTTCTTCATCCTAACTTGCTTCTTAACACACTTGTTGGTTCTATGACCATCACAATCTGGATTTCACAACAGGTTAAAGCCTATATGCAGCGACTCAGATTCTAACACAGTGAGGGAATAGGCAACTTAACATTTTCTCTCATCACAGCTCTTTCGTTACGGCTTTCTTTTGGTAGCTTGCACTCCTCAGATCGATGCTGGGTACTGGATTTCCAGTATAACAGATTAAGTCAATATCCAAACCACTTGGGAACCTAGTACTTTCTGGAAATCAGAATCTGCTGCTTGGTGCAATCTATCTTTAGAACTACTAGCAGGAGGGAGCAATTTTAAAGGGAAATGGAAATAAAGAAGTTATATTGCTTTTTTTTCCTTACTGTCCCTGTTATGGCATTTTTAGTTGTTGCTGACCATCTCCTAGAGATATAGTCATATTATTTCCCTGCTTCCACAGATCTGTGTAGTCATTTTTTTTTTCCCCACTGTTTTTGCCTTCTGTACTCCAGGCTTCCCCTGGTCGATGTAGTTCATCAAATATTCTTCCTTTATCCTTTCTTCCCAGAACCTTATATGCCCTTGGCTCTTCAGAATGAAACTGTGGTATTTCCTTTTCCTCTGTTTTCAATTATAGGATTTGATTCCTGTTTGCATCAAGCCTATGACATGTGACTGTGAGTCTCCTCAAACCGTCTTGCAAATCTCTTCTTTGGTTCCTAAGGAATTCAGGATAACAGTGTTTCCCCAGTTCTTCTTAGAGACAGCATCTTTGTAAATCCCTCTGTGCCAAATGCCTGCTGCCTGCGCTGGTAATCCCCACACGAGGTGACATTGTCAAACCATAATCCACAGTCTCCTTGTTGCCTCTTCATATTTGCTAACGCTGTTCTTTTAGTAGTCAAACACAATAATCTTCTGAGTGACAACTAAGGCCTCAGCTTATCTGCATGGAGCAGCAGAGGATCCTAGCAGTCAATAAGGCTAGAAGGTGAATTTGCTTCCAGCCCCATCCCAGAAATCCTGGGATATGTGCTGCCTGCTAACCCAAGTGCTGGTTTGCACTGTCTGCCCACACGAGCTCCCAGGATCGGAGAAAATTCAGCTTCTTGTGAAGGGTGTGAGTACTAAAGGACCTGACTGACTAGAAGGTACTTGGCTCTCAGCATCCTGACACCTTTTCCTACATCTGTGGAGATTTTCTCATAGGTCTTCACATAATGTAATTGGTAAAATAAGCCTGGGTATGCTGTTCATCTGCATTTTACTTTTTGGATTTTGATGGGTGAAAACCTGCCATGGGCTGCAGTAGTTGTGCTGTTGATTGCCCAAGTGTTCATGCTCCTTCAGGTAGAGTCCAGATTTTAGGTTTTACCTTTCTCTCAGACCCCCATCTCATCTGATCAAAGGTAAACAAATGCCTACAGAAAGGACCTCCATTGACTGGACTGAGCTCTGAAGAGCCCCATGATGCCTGTGTCAGGAAGGACTTGTTAGTGTGGTCCTGGTAAGAGCAGAGAAATGGGGCCATCATGAAACAGAACAGCTCCTTGTACTATATAGTTTGAAATACTCAATTAAAATGTGTCTGTATTTTTTGTGTTAAAAAAAAAAATTGCTGGCTTTGTAGTCAGACAATGTATGTATGTGCCAGAGAAGGGGCTCCTCTACTTCACCCTTCATCAATCTTCCCTATTCCCAAAACTCTTCTCAATAAATCAGTGTGGAAATGGCAGAAATCATGTCCTTTTCACACTGGCTTCTCATTGCTATGGTTGAATTCACAGGATAAGTCCATCAAAGTCAATGGAATTGCCTCAGAAATTAATTTGTCTGGGACATCTTGCAGCAGATGTTCTGTTGGCTTCTGCTTTTATTATTGCTGTGCTTGTAGCATGACCCTATTGTGTGAGATCCAGACCAGGCTCTGAGGACCCTGCAACAAAATATCATTCCAGAGACTGAGAGAAAGGGAAACTGAAAGATTTCATGAATGTCACAGGGGAGACAGGAATTTAGAAATTTAATATGTCCCTTGTGGCTGTCCTGCATGGTCTGGTTTGGGACCACACCACCCAACTGCTACAGAACACGGTGGAGTAACCACGGAGGAGGCCAAATGTCTGCTTGGGAGGGTGCCCAGGGCCTGCCATCACTTCATAAAACGAGAGAAGAAGCCACTAAAACTACTTTCTAATTTGATATAATTGTGGTTGAAATATTTTCTTTCACTACAGAGAATTTATTTGTGATAGATGCAGCTGAACTGGGCTGTAATGAGGCCCTGGGTTGCTTGGCTGAGGAGGGTGTTGCTGCAGAGGTGGAGGTGCATTGCACCACTGAGGTAGTTGTTTCCTTCATGTTTGGCCATGAGCCACCACCACAACTCTGTCAGGAGGACTGAGACAGCTGCTCTAATGCTATATATGTCTATACTATGCACTCTGGGACCTCCATTCAAGGGCAGATTAGCATTTAAAGAGGATAACGAAGGGTAGCAGCTGCCTCATTGCTGGTCTACACCCAGACAGGCTCACCCAAAGAGCTACAAGCAAGAAAGAGTAACCATATCAACTTCACAGAGACATAATGATATTGGGAAGGTCAGAGTCTTGCTGGAAATACCTCAGACACATTAGACATTGCCTGATAAAGGAGAGAAGAGGGAAACTATTTTGCTCAATGAAAAGATAAATGACCGAGATCAGCCCTGGTGCCAGCAGAACTGTTCCAGGCACGAGCTTCACCAGAGAAGCAGCAACATCAATGGCAAATAGTTTAAAAATCCCTAGCTGATATCAGCAACCTTCTGTGCAAGTATCTAACCAAAGTCACAGAGTAATTAACCTTGGCTGGGCTAGGAGATCAAAAATGTCCTGAAGAGACTTGCACTGAAAGAATATTTACTGTCACATACGTGAGTAGGAAAATCACATCAAATTCTTACTAGAAAATTGGCATATGGCATTTCACAGATAAATGAGCATTTATAGGAATGGAATATGCTGAAGGTGAGATATAAGGGCTGGGTCTTTGTAAGAGAACTCTTCATCTCAGAATTAGGTGCAAAGTGCTTCCAGAGTCACCAGTGGGATGAGAAGGGAGTAGTGCACTATGTAACTGTGGCTATTCAGGTACCACTGATTTGTTGTATTCTTCCTTAACACAAAGTCCCACTGCCATGTGTTTTCACACCAGAGAAGACACTGTTTCAGTGGAAAACAACAGCAGGCAGATTTGTACAAGTGTCTCCGCACCATGTAGTTATTTTACGAAGAAACTTTCATTTTTTGCCTTAGTGGCTGCCAGCACATCTGGGATGGGCACACAGCAGCCGTCAGTGCAAGACTGTTGATAAGGCTTTATCCTGTTTCATCCTCCAGCACTGAAATATATTTAAGTAAGAAAAAGCTCCAAAGTTACCACTTAAATATGGATTAAATACAGATTTGCTCCTTTATGCATGTTTTTCTTAGTAGATAAGGAGGTTAAAATTTCTAGGTTTTTGATCTGAGAACTGAGCCTGAGACACAGAACAAGAAACAATAAGCTCCTTTATGATTTTGTGCCAGTAACACCTCCTTGTATGAAAATGAAGCATCTATCTAATAGGGAGAAAATGTGGTGAGAAATAATATAATTGAGAGGGTGTCCTTGAATGGGTGAAGATACTCAAGACAAAGCTCAGGAGAGAAAAAAAAAAAAAAAAGAGAGAGAAAAAAAATAAAAAAGAGAAAAAAAAGACAAAAAACAACCCGAAGTGACAACCACGCATCCTGAGACTTTTTTCTATTCTGATGAACTTTTAATGTCTTAGGTTTCTTCTTGGTATTAGCTAGAATATTTTAAATATATTTCTATAGAAATAAATTTTTACCAGAAGAAAAGGCACAAGTGGTATATTGTCAGGAATGGCTATTATGATTACACTGTTGTTATAATGAGACAATAACATTGCAGTTAACTTTGAGTTCACTTTCATTTTTCACATGACTGACAATTGACCTACATGATGGAGTTGTCTTTTTTTTTTTTTATTATTTATTTCTTGCTTAATAAGCCCAGCCTGTGGCATAGAAGCAAAGAAAGCATTTTAAATACAGGTAAAATACAGGTATATGGAAACAGTTTAAAAATTACAGCATAATTGAAATGCTGTAATCCTTTACAAGCAGGTTCATATAATGAAGAGTGCAACCATGAATGCATATTTGGAAACTTTGGAAGTGATTATATATGGTTATGAAGAGATCATATATACTGGCAGATCTGGTGGGAAACCAAAGTCAGATGTCTTAAGTATTAGTAGGTCTTCCTTCAACTGGCATAACAGGTCCATGGAAGGGCCTGTGTTAAAAAGCTGAAGTTCACTCATTCTTATTTGTTTTAAATAAAATATTCAAAAACACAGATTAGTATATGGGATCTTGCAGCTTTGCTCATCTGAGGGTTTATTATAATTTCAGCTTTAGCTTTCTGTCCTTCCAACATACCCTTAACTCCAGTATAAAAAGGAACAACCTGAAAGTAGGAATCTTTGACTTATTATTTAAAATGTGAGTCTGATAATTAATGAATTACAATAGAAACATTGCTGTCTATTTTAAGCCAAATGAAATAAAGAGGCTAGGGGGATTCTTTAATAACAATAAACATGGAACTCTAATTTCTTTTTATGCTCTGTGATCACATACAAAACATCTAATATAAATAATTGCATTAGATGTCCTATTTTTAGAAAAATGCATAGCTAGTATTTAGGAAGACTCTTATTGCTCTGATTTATCTATTAATGAAGCAAAACCCAGTTAATTACCTAATTTGCATTATATTTTGAATCCACATATATGCTGGGATGAGCACTGGGGAGAGGCTTTGCATCAATCCATTTTTAATAAGCTAATGAAGTTGGCTGGGCTGACTCTGCAGATCAAATCATTGGATGTTTTGCTCTTGCTGGACTGAGATATTTGTGATCAAGGTACAGATCAAATGAGCTTATGAACTGAGGAACGCAAGACCTTTCCTCCTCCACTCCCAAGATCCCATTCCTGCACTGGACCTGCGAGTCAGGAACCTGCCTGATGTCCCACACTCTTGTCCCATGGCCTTGAACGGGAAGGATATTGTAGTTTCAAGCTTCTTATATCCTGTCTTCTTCCCTGCCTGTCCCTCTGCCTCATTGCTCTGAGGCAGGACAGGACCTGGAAAACTGCCAGCCAGAGTCACCCAGATCAAGGCAGATCTGCACCCTGCTTACATCCTGCTTGTGTGCTCTGTGGCATCTCTGTCCCTCCTCTGTCCCCTTGTGCTGGGATGTCTTTTGCAACCTGCCTGTCCTCCCATGATTGCGTGTTGCTGCATCCCAGGAGGTACTGCCTCAAGGAAAAAGAGACTTGCACAATTTTCCCTGCGGTCTTCCCAAACCCTGTGCAGCAGAGGGTCTGATTCACTGTGTGAAGAAGATTTGCATCTTCTCTAACATTAACTATTTAAAACCAAAGCATTTGGTCTGAACCAGTTAGTTGTCCAGGCTGAGCCTGCCATGGCCAGGCAGAGCAGGACTCCCAGGGAATGCTTTTTCCCACTCTCAGGTGGGAGTTGGAAATAGTTTTGATTCCACATTGTTCTCATGTGTGTTTGGCAAAAGAGGGAGCTAAGGACAAGAAGTTTTTTGTATAAACTGAACTCTACTTGGCTAAGGTTAGGAGAGATTAATTTCATCTTTGGGGGCTTCTGAAATACTCTCACACGGTCTATTCAAGCACAGAAAAAGTGTCATTAAACACAAAAACTCGTGAAA
The DNA here is from genome assembly GCA_013398175.1 of Climacteris rufus. Lineage (NCBI taxonomy): Eukaryota > Metazoa > Chordata > Aves > Passeriformes > Climacteridae > Climacteris > Climacteris rufus. Next base: position 584,021 of record VZRZ01005362.1, read on the forward strand.
AAAAACTAGGTCTTAAAATGCAAACATCTGCCAGTGCAGAAATGAACGGATTTGGCAGAAAAGAGCTTTCCACAGAGCAGTCCATGGTCTTCCAAACTCTGCTGCTTCCAGTAACAGCTACAATGTATGAGGCATTTATTACTGAAAAGAGGGCAGCCTCATCACTGGAGATAAATTGCTGGTTCTGGAGACTCAGCTACAGCATAAAAGTAACAACATGCTAAAAAAAATATATTGTCCTAATTATACTGGGTCATATATCGAAATATGGTAATTTGAGTGCTGAATCACCAAGACTGCTGAGGAAAAAGTATTTACCATAAAAGAATTTAGTGAAGTATGTTTTTTTGTTTTAAAACCATCATTGGGAATAAGATAAATAAAACTGCATCAGCTTTTTATCTAATCAATGCAACTGTGCTTGATTTTAATCCAACAGTTTTTAAAAACATTTGGAATTTTATTAAGATTATTTACCTTTGTGTCTAAGATGATTTTTTAACAACTAATATGAGATTGAAGCAAAAAAGACAAAACTGATCTCTTACTATGCAGGGCAGAAAGATTTGGACCCAGTGGAGAAAGGTAAATGCCTTCATGAAAGTTCATCTTTTGTATCTTATCTATTAAAAACTTAAGTTTACAGAATAATTAATTGTCTTAGCTCTTTTCATAATTGCTGATGACAAGGAGTTGCCGTAGAAAGTGATAAATTCTACATATTTTACCTACTTAGTGTTATGGTAAGGTGCCTGTCCCTATCATCTGACTGTGGATAGACTCTGACAACTAGTCTAGACCAGATGCACAGCTTTCAGATGTCTAAAATTCATGAGATCAATCCCACCTAAACTGATGCAGTAGGTAAACTTCTACCTGCTCCTAAATCTAAAACTACATTGTGTTTAGAGCAGGCAAAGGATATATATTTACTCCAATATTCTATACTCCATTCAAAACTGAGGGGAAAAGGGAAAAGGGAAAAGGGAAAAGGGAAAAGGGAAAAGGGAAAAGGGAAAAGGGAAAAGGGAAAAGGAGGTTCACCATGGACCCCCAGCTTACAGAGTCAACGGGCAAGATTCGGGAAAGATCTCGAACTTGAGGGTTTAAAACTCCAGGTTTAAAGGGTTTAAAAGGCTTAAGGGAAAAATCAGCAGACTTCGGGAGATGAACTGAAGANGGGAAAAGGGAAAAGGGAAAAGGGAAGGGACGTTTGGTTTGAAATACTGTAGAGGAGGAGTTATGAAATCACAGGTTGGCAAGGCATTGACATTTCTAGCTTGTTGACATTAAACATGAATGTCATTTAAAGATAACTCCTGTCTGAAAGAGCTTGCAAATGATGCTGTTTAATACCAATGGAAGTCAGTAGAAAAGCTATTAACTTCAATTAATATTTAAGTCAGGATAACCATACTTCAATGAAATGTTTCCCTTAATGAAAGTATTTAATACTGATGTTAAATGTGACAAGTGTCCTGAAGAAGAATGGGTTCAGCACATATTTAATGGTTGTGCTGAATTAAGGTGTTTTGGACAGGACAGCAGAACAATGAAATGACCATTCTCATGAAGAGCTGCTGTAGTGTACCAAGGATATGTCTGCACTGCTACTCATGCAGACTTGCTTTTACAGTCAGTGGGGAGAAAGACACAGCCACAAAGGTCAGTCTTAGGGCCTCAGGAGGACATAGAGCAGCTGCTGCTCCTTTGCTGCAAAGGGAAAACTCTCCTCAGCTTGGACATCTCGCCCAGGGGTACCTGAGAGGGAAGAGTGGCTCCTCCACCAGCAAATGTTTGTGCTAACAACCTCATCACAAACATCTGGCCTCACTTTCCTGCTTGGATGGAGAGATCCTTGCTCAGTATTTTTACCTGAACATCTTCTCTGAGTTTTAACTCTGGCAGTGTGTGGGCTGAATAACCTGGGTTGTGCCAGCTCCTTGTTCATCTGCAACTTCTCTGAGAAAAATGTGAGATCTCTGTAGCTTTTGTGCTCATGAGACAACTCTCTCATGGCATGCCATGTAAACATTTGTAAGAGATAAAGACACTTCCAAATACAGGCTTTAAATAGATCTTGGCTGCATTGAAAAATGTCCTAGCAGCCTTGGTTTCCCTTGCATTGTGCAATGGAGGACAAATGCCTGCTGATAACACAGAAAACAAGATGATAAAAGTTTCAACTCAATTCTAAGAGTAATTATAAACTTTCTCTATGTTCTAAATGCCTTCCTGAGCTTATTCCAATTATTGCCTGTGGGCACTTCTGATATTTTGATCTGAATTTCCTACTTGCCAGACAGACAATGAAGGAGGGCTAGATCATGAAAAAAAGGAAAATGTAACCCAAAGGCTTTCGTTATCAGCTTAACTACAACTATAACAACATAGAATGCATAACACAACATAGGGACACAAAATTCTGCAGCAATGTTTTCATACTATTCTTTCTATTTTGAATTCTGATGCTCTTGAGGAGCAATATAAAAATGTTCAGTTCTATTAGGCTACAATTTGAGAACAAAAACAGAAATTCATCCTTTAAACTCTCCTCTCCTCTCCTCTCCTCTCCTCTCCTCTCCTCTC